>CM065702.1:49390588-49528088 GCA_017654935.2 Phymorhynchus buccinoides | reverse complement strand
GTTCATGCGTCTGCCGTCCGTCATATTTAGCAACGCGCGTGGTGCCTGGATTTAGCATTTTATTAACTATGAGTATGAAGAACCCCTAATACTGTGATGGCTTTTTGGGGGGTTATTGGTTGACATTAGTAGGGGCCAACAGTAACATGAGAGATGTACAATAGATTTGATTTTCTACAGTAATGGAAAATCATGGTACAGTTTAGTCTCTTTGTGGAAGACTATGACTCTCGAACGAGGGGGCCCGGTCCTTGCACCGGCTCCGGTGCTGCATCCAAAGGGATGGGCTGGCCTTTGGGGACCTTCCTCGACGCCAGCTGTGTCCTCAAATCCCTTTGGCCGAGAGAGTGGGGATGTACCCTGGGCAAGGCATATCCACTATAAACAAATTCTGGTCCAGCCAGCCAGAATATATAGTGTCTGCGCCATCTGCTATCTGGCAGTCATTGTCGGAAACGACAGACTAGCATACAAAAAAAATTAAAAATAAATAAAGTGTGTCAAAACATAACTGATTTAACAGTTATTGAAATCGCAGCATGAATTGTTCTTGGCTGTACGGATGAAATATTATGGAGAAATATTTAGTTTTTATGAGCCAATCCCCCAAAATGAATACATTGTTATACATACCTTGTATGTTTATGCTCACCAATGTTTTGAATGTGATATGTGATTATTTTCCTCCCCGTGGAGATACCGGGGGGTCTTTTGTAAAAATAGTTCCCCCACCTTCTGGAAGTTCTGTGCTTGTAACTTCCTCTAATCCGCCACTCTCTTTGACTCGGCTTTTCCCTTTGCCTACTGTCATCTACTATCTTTCTGCCTTACCGGTCCATTCTCCTGCCTACTTTCAAGAAGATTTCCCCCACAGCCCCGAAGTCGGACATGCTGGGCCTAACTATTTGTTAGTTAGGCGATATAACAGCAGCATGACTCATCTGCGCTCATAATTGACAGGAAACTGTCTGAGCGATCGAAGAAGAAGAAGAAGAAGAGATGGAGAAAGAAGAAGAAGAGATGGAGAAAGAAGAGGTCAAAATAAAATATAACTAAACATACCTTTTTAGTAGTTCTCACAACTTTTTTGAAAATCTGTTTAACGTCCCCTGGTCTGGAACAGACACATATGGGACATTAGTAGACATAAAGATGGTGGGAACGATCCTGGAGGCAATGCCCGGAGGCAGTAGGGGAAGACGGGGTAAAAAGCGCATGAGATAATTGGGGTGGGCTTCTTACCCGCCAATGCGCTTTTTACCCCGTCTTCCCCTACAACCCCAGTAAAGTCCCGAATTTTTAACAATACAGATGCATCTATATCTTAGCAAAACCTGTCTCACACCACCTACCTAAAACGGAGACTGGTCCAAGTCAACACCCCTCCCGCTTACAGGGCACACAGACACTAAACATATATCAAGTTGATCATCAAGCAATATACAATATACAAGATTGGCGGTGTCATGAGAAAATAAATACCTACCGTGAAATAAATACCCTTCAAAGGCGCACTAGAGCCATTCTTCTTTCATGTGATAAATAAGTCAACTATTATTTAAAATATAGATATTTATGTGCTCAATATACACGGAAAGAACCAAGAAATAGAGGGTGTGTGTGTAAATCTACATTTTTTGCCGAGAAATCGATATACAAAGCCATGTCACTTAGTTTCGTATTTTTCAAAATAGCGGACGATAAAAACAACCGTCCGTGGAAACAAAAATAAATAATAATAAATATTATAAAAAATATCCCTGACTTCTCAGTATGAATCTTCTGTTCTTCCTGCATGCCACAAGACGCCTCTGAATGTATTTAGGGGCGAATATTTCCCAAACAGCAAACAATTTGAATGAGGAAAATAGTATTTATTTCATGGGTTAAATATTTTATGCAACACCGGGACTCATACGTATAGAGTCTGATCAATTAATCTGTTGAGCACAGATAGTTAGCGATTGATTGGCTCAAAACTAATTAGTTGGGGCAGACTGTACTGTCTTTGCAGGCCCGTGATATGGATAGTATGTTGGTGGGGGCACAGATGGTTCTTGTTGTCGTCTGTCATTGGATCAATACACAGGTTCGATAGGATGGCTTGACTCTGAATGAAAATCCGTTTAATGTCCTCCGATCTGAAACAGACACATATGGGACATTAGTAGATATAAAGATGGTGGGAACGATCCTGGAGGCAATGCCCGGAGGCAGTGCAACTCCAGGAAAGTCCCGAATTTTGAACGATACAGATGTATGTTATTAACTTTAATGCTTGACTCTAAAGTTGTGTGCATATATATATATATACACAGGTGTACATTTTGTTAACTCCAAAAATTATTAGATTGATAAAAACTTGATGTGAATCGTCATTTAGAGAAAGACCTTGTTCTGAATGCATCTGCAACCTTTCTGTTGGCCACTGCAACGACCACCTCTTGCAAGAGTGAATGCCCTTGGTTTGGTAGATGCTTGAGTTATGACCAAACAAGGGAATAACTCTCGCCAATAACCCTATTTGAGGCCACTAAATGGCTGCCTTTTGCAAGAGTGAATGCCCTTTTGGATACTGACCAACAAGGGCTTAACCCTTTCACCGCCAAAGTCGCATTTTAGCACCACAGTAATTATAACACATATCACTAAAAGACATCAAATTGAGGTCTATTATCCAAAGACCCTATTGTCTTAGTTTTGGGAAGTAAGGATAGACCTTATTTTATATGTCACAGAAGAATCCCCAATATTGCAGATGGATTTTGTTCTCTATCCAGGTCATTTCAATGGGCATTTTTTGCTGAAATATGGCTGGCGGTGAAAGGGTTAATGTGTGTGTGTGTGTGTGTGTGTGTGTGTGTGTGTGTGTGTGTGTGTGTGTGTGTGTGTGTGTGTGTGTGTGTGTGTGTGTGTGTGTGTGTGTGTGTGTATGTGTGTGGAGTATAGCCTATAGACGATGCGTTTTATGAATAGGTCTTCTTCTTCTTTTTATTCCTTTTCGTTCGCTCAGACAGTTTCCTGTCATATGAGCGTATATGCATCATGCTGCCGTTATGCGCCTAAGAAATAGCTAGGCCATGCATGTCCCGCTTCGGCTGAAGAAATATTTGTAAGAATTTAAACAACAACAAAAACCGACAGGAGAATGGACCAGTGAGATAGAAAGATAGCAGATGACAGAAAGCAAAGGGAAAAGGCAGAGTCAAAGAAAGTGACAGATTAGACGAAGTTACAAGCACAGAACTTCCAGAAGGTGGGGGGACTATTTGTACGAGTTTTAGCTTCTGTCTGTGCTTTCTTCTGTTTGTGTGTGTCAGTGAACCTCAGTGTGTGTGTGTGTGTGTGTGTGTGTGTGTGTGCGTGTGTGTGCGTGCGTGTGTGCGTGTGTGCGTGTGTGTGTGTGTGTGTGTGTGTATGAGAGAGAGAGAGAGAGAGAGAGAGAGAGAGAGAGAGAGAGAGAGAGAGAGAGAGAGAGAGAGAGAGAGAGAGAGAGAGAGAGGGAGAAAAAAAAGAAGTCTGTATGTGTGTGTGTGTGTGTGTGTGTGTGTGTGTGTGTGTGTGCCGTGTGTGTGTGTGTGTGTGTGTGTGTGTGTGTGTGAAACGCTGAGAACAGTTTTTATCTTGCCCTACTGAAGTTTTCTTCTATCTTCTTTCTTTATCAATCAACAAGACTTGGTTCTCGTGTTTTCGCTTTTACCTATTGTATCTTGTCTCTTGGGTATAATTATGTGTGTGCGACGCGACCACAGCAACATTATCCTTTGTTTGAGGGCCAAATACAATTGAGTTGTGTCGAATCGATTGGCCAAATAAAGAGATAATACAATTGAGTTGTGTCGAATCGATTGGCCAAATAAAGAGATAATACAATTGAGTTGTGTCGAATCGATTGGCCAAATAAAGAGATAAGTATATTATATGTGACCTGGCGTGGATATGTGGATCATGCATCATACAACCGCCCCCTGGAATCAATTGATTGTACCCCCCCGTGGGGATACCCGGGAGGTCTTTCGTACAAATAGTTCCCCCACCTTCTGGAAGTTCTGTGATTGTAACTTCCTCTAATCCGTCACTCTTTGACTCTGCCTTTTCCCTTTGCTTACTGTCATCTACTACTATCTTTCTATCATACTGGTGTCCATTCTCCTACCGTTTTTTTGTTTTCTATAAATTCTTACAAAGATTTCTTCAGCCAAAAGTCGGACTTGTGCTGGGCCTAACTATTTCTTAGTTAGGCGCATAACGGCAGCATGACGCATCTACGCTCATATGACAGGAAACTGTCTAAGCGAACGAAGAAGATTGGTTTTTATTAGGTTGCAGGACAGATGGGATCTCGTGTCACACATCATCATAGGCAAGGAGGTTTGTCAATACATCTATCTGTATTGATTTTAATTACCTCCATCAAGGAGAGAGAGAGAGAGAGAGAGAGAGAGAGAGAGAGAGAGAGAGAGAGAGAGAGAGAGAGAGAGAGAGAGAGAGAGAGAGGGGGGGGGGAGAGATGGAGAGAGAGAGAGAGGAGAGAGAGAGAGGGGGAGATATATAGAGAGAGAGATGGAGAGAGAGATGGAGAGAGAGGGAGAGAGAGGGAGATAGAGAGAGCGAGGGAGATGGAGAGAGAGAGAGAGGAGAGAGAGAGAGAGAGAGAGAGAGATTGAGAGAGAGAGGGAGATAGAGAGAGATGGAGAGAGAGAGGGAGAGAGAGGGAGAGAGAGGGAGATAGAGAGAGCGAGGGAGATGGAGAGAGAGAGAGGGGGAGAGATTGAGAGAGAGAGGGAGAGATGGAGATAAGAGAGAGCGAGGGAGATGGAGAGAGAGAGGGAGAGAGAGATGGAGAGAGGGAGGGAGAGAGAGAGGGGGGGAGAGCGATGGACAGAGAGGGGGGGAGAGAGAGAGGGGGAGATAGAGAGAGAGAGAGAGGGAGATGGGGAGAGAGAGAGAGAGAGAGAGAGAGAGAGAGAGAGAGAGAGAGGGAGTGAGAGAGAGAACGAGAGGGGGGAGAGAGAGAGAGGGAGAGAGGAGAGAGAGGGAGGGAGAGAGAGAACGAGAGGGGGGAGAGAGAGAGAGGAGAGAGAGAGAGAGAGAGAGAGAGGGGGGGGAGAGAGAGAAAGAAAAAGAGAGAGAGAGAGACTTTGTACTTTGCCAGTGATCACTAGTGTGGTTTATGTGTTGAGATCCTCCAGTCAAGAGTGTGGCTGCTCGCGTGGCGGGGTAATAAAAAAACCCACCGGTCACACACGTAACGTTCTCATCCCTAGCCGGTGCATTTGTACCATAGTGTTCAAGTGCTTCGGCTGTTGGGATGATCCCTGGAGTCTTTTAGCCAGGGTACGACAACAACAATATGTGTCGAGAGAAGGGCTAAACAGATACAACTTAAGCAGACAGAGCAGTTGAATAAAAAAACAGAGACATCACACACACACACATTTTACACTTTCTGACCACAAAAACAGAGCCCCAAATCATCATCAAAATGTTTTCTTTATTTTCTCATTCAAAAATATTTTTGAATGTTTTGTCCATGTTTTGACACACAATAACATCTATGCTATAAAATGACACTACCCAACTATCCAATAGTAATGACACTGGCTTTCAATTCATTATTTTCATCTGAGGCAGATGCCAAAAGTCGTTGGTGAATTACTTACACCAAAATAACATTTCGTAATATTCATCAAAATACATTTTCGTCAAATTCACAAACTAATCCGAGCATCTACACAACCACAATTCTCTTTCTTTCTGTCTCTTTCTCTCCATATTTGATATTTACAAAATGGCTCATATTCAGGACATTGACACTTCTTCCTTCTTCTTTGATCGCTCAGACAGTTTCCTGTCAATTATGAGCGCAGATGCGTCATGCTGCCGTTATGCGCCTAACTAAGAAATAACTATAGGCCCAGCAAGTCCGACTTCGGCTGGAGGAAATCTTTTTGAAAGTGTTTCGTGAAAAAAGGGCAGGAGAATGGACCGGTAAGGCAGAAAGATAGTAGATGACAGTAAGCAAAGGGAAAAGGCAGAGTCAAAGAGAATGACAGATTGGAGGAAGTTACAAGCACAGAACTTCCAGAAGGTGGGGGAACTATTTTTTACCAAAGACCCCCCGGTATCCCCATGGGGGGAGGGGGGGGGGGGGGCTCATATTTGAATCTCTCTCTTCTTTTTGTCTCTATCTTTCTCTCACTGATTTATCATATTCACAGGCAGATTCATAGGAGCCCCCCCCCCCCCCCCCCCCCTCTCTCTCTGTGTCTTACTGTTTCTCATGTATTTCTGAAAACACACTCACACAAACGCGCACGCTTGCATGCAAGCAAGCACGCACACACACACACCTGAAACATTGCACAGCAAAAAAACACAGCTTTCAAGATTACATGATTTTTACAAACGCACAATCACCTCCATCAAACACAAAACTAACCTACCGAGTAATACAACAAATACACGCGACAACCCCTTTTAGGTTCAGCATTTCTCAAACCTCATTTATAAAACATGTTTTTAAATAAAAATCCATCAAAAGTGATTTTTTTTTAAATAAAGAAATGCTTAAAAAGTTGTCTCAAACCATCTAAAAAGAGCACGCTCTGTTTGTAAAAATAGTAAAGGAAAAAAATACTCACAGCTTATATTAAACTATAGCAATCAAATGATGCACCACACGTACATAGATTAAGATATGTTTGACCAAAGAAAAGAGTTAGATCCAAAGACGAGTTATCAAAAGCCTCAAAGCGGAAAAAGGTATGAGCCAAGTAGTATGGGAATAGAAAAAAGGAAGGAGAAGGGGGGTGGGGGTGCTGGGGAAAGGAGGGAGGCGAGAGAAGTCAGGCGGGGTGGGGGGTGGGGTGTAAAATTCTTCAAAAATGAATCAGAGATTCATATATGTCGAAGTAGAGGAGAGCTAAAAAAATGTCTAAATAAAAAAAGAATCAAGGAGATGGGGGGGTTGGTGGTGGTGGGGGTGTGGGGGTGTATGTGTGTGTGCATATGTGTGTGCGCATGTGTGCGTGCGTGTGCGCACGTGAGTGAGTGTGTGTGTGTGTGTGTGTGTGCATGCATGTGTGTGTGTGTGCACGCATGTGTGTGTGTGTGTGTGTATGTGTGTGTGCACGTGAGTGTGTGTGTGTATGTGTGCGCATGTGTGTGTGTGTGTGAGGAGGTGTGTGTGTGTGGGGGGGGGGGGGGGGGGGAATAGGGGGCATGTTGGAAGAGGAAAGGAGGGAGGTAAGTGTGTTGGGGGGGGGGGGGGGGGGGGGTTGGGGTAAAGAATTAAAATTGTCCCCAAAAAGAGAATCTACAATCACACACAGTTTGAATTGGGCCTCTTTTTTAACAGTTCACCAAGGACACACAACACATTTCAACAATCACTACGAGAATTTCTTTGATATGCTTATAATATGTCAACAACAACAACAACAACAACTACAATATGGGGCAATTCAACACAAACATGTTTGATTTCGACTCTGAAGCAACGCTAGCTTTCCCGACCTTTCAGACACAGTCATTTTGTTTTAACGACAAACACCGCAGCAAGCACTGTATCAACAAGCGTAAGAAACAGGTTAATGTAAAACGTTTTGCAGTAAAAATTTTAATTTATCAAAGACTCTGTGTGAAAAAGAGGTTCGCGAGAAAGCATCACAAATTTATCACTGAAAACCCGAAAATCACCGTGAGACAGGTTAAGCGCAATAAATGTAAATAAATCAAAGGTCAATAATGTTTTCCAATTAACGTCAAATTAACGCCAAAGCAATCTCTAACAACTGATCTCAACGCATCCCCCATAGCCTCAAATATCCCAAACTAAAGTCTCTAATAATGGTTAAAAACTAAAAGTCCAAACACGTGTATACAAATGTCAAAAACAAAAGTTGAAATATAAATCAATGGCCATAAAGTCCACACATTCTAAACCATTGTTGCCCATAAACAATCGTCTAATAAATGTTTTATTAATAAGTCCAGATACCCTGAACAAATGTTTACAGATCCAGTTTTTTGATTAAGCTCGGTCTGAAGATCTTAAATCCAAACAATCAAAACTCAACGCTTAACAAAGGAAACACTTCAAACCAATGTGCACAAACTCAAGTTCAAACATCACAAACTTTTACATTAAAACACTCATTACTCACATGAGATTGAATGCAAAAATGACTTGGGAGTCTGTACTCCACAATTTGTCGGACGCATGGGCGACAATTTGTCTGGCGTGGAGTGGTGTGGGTTAAAGCAAAGATATTCTAAAAGGGGAAGATAAGCATCCGGTCTCTTTTCCCTATATGAGTAGTGAGGACAGAAACACTGGTTATGTCCCTTTTAAACAGGACACGTTTTACACGTCGATAGGCCAGTTGAATTCTCCGTTCAAATTCCAGTCTGAGTTTTTGGATAGCCTCCACTGTGAAAAGTGTACTGTCCCCACTAACGATAACTCTATCAGCCCGGTTCGCCGAGCTCTTAAGTAATCCATCTTACCCCTTTAGAATATCTTTGGTTAAAGTATGGTGAAGGCGCACATAAAAGTTTTAAATCATAAAGCATGGAATAATCGTACGAATTACAAGTCCAACACGCTACTTGAAGAGAATGGGGAAGGTATGGGTACAAACGAATATCTACTTTACCATTCAACGTTAAATACGTACATTTATTGTGGGCCTGTATGCAGCATAAAGCATCTACCCAAATACCCTCCTGTCATGTATGCGTACTGCACAGGCAGCCATACACTAAAACCCCCCACCATCCATTGCTAAGAGATTTCTAACAGACTTATACACAAATATCTCAAGATAATCAATTTCAATGCAAATCATTGCATAACTAATTCAACAGATTTCACTAAAAATAAATACTTTTTGTTTTGAACGATACTAAAACTTCAAATAGACAATTGCTGCTTTAAAGCGTTCCATTTTTCAAACAATTGTGCGTTTTTGGCAAAAATACACACACACACACAATCTATCTATAGATGATTTTGTACACAATTTTGATGCACTATAACACACACACACACACACACACACACCACTGGTCTAAATTCTGGTGCTATTAGATTCAGCAGATTCTAAAACATTAGAAATACATCCCATATCATACAATACAATACCATACAATGCAATAAAAATACAATACAATACAATACCATACAATACAATACAATACAATACAATACAATAAAAATACAATACAATACCATACAATACAATAAAAATATACAATACAATAAAAAATACCACACAATAAAAATACAATACCATACAATAAAAATATAATACAATCCCATAAAAACACAATACAATACCATAAAATACAATGAAAATACAATACAATATCATACAATACAATACCATGAAAATACAATATAATACAATTACAACCCAAAGACATAGAGCAAGAAAAATCTCACGCAATCAAATAAACAACATAACAAAAACAACAACTACAAAACCAAGACACAAATAATCGGAATAATAATAATAATAATGAGGAAAACGTATATATATAGCGCCCATCCTACTATGTAGGCTACAGGGCGCTTTACGCACAATTGAAATGGAATAAAAACATGAAACAAAAATCCAATAACTTGAGAATCATTCATAAAAATAAAAATGAAAGAAGAAGAAGACCACAAGAAAGCTTGGCACAGAACAAAATAAAGGAAAACCAAAAAGTGTAAAAAAAAATTGCAAACGAATATAGTTTCATGTAAATTGGCAGTTTGCTTTTAACACTGGCAATGGCGAGTTAAAAAACAAATTAACACTAAAATTGCAGTTACAGTTATAAGTCAGTGACAACTAAAGCATTTAACCATATAATAATATTCCTCTTGGAATAGACTCCCTTTACCTCTCCGTTCTGCCAACTCCCTTTCTTCATTTAAGTCTTCTCTCAAAACTACTCTGTTCAAATCATAGCCTGCTATATTTCTTTTCAAAGTACTGTGCCCCTTCCATCCGCGTGTGTTTGTGTGCATGCGTGTTGTTTGTGTGTGTGTGTGTGTGTGTGTGTGTGTGTGTGTGTGTGTGTGTGTGTGTGTGTGTGTGTGTGTGTGTGTGTGTGTGTGTGTGGTGCGTTGCGTGTGTGTGTTTGTGTGTCTGTTTAGTGTGTGCGTGTGTCTGTGTTTAGTGCGTGCACGCGCGCGTGTGTATAATATATTTTTGTTGTTTCTTTATTTATATTGCTTGCTGGTTTATTCATTTATTAGTGTAAGCGCTTAGTGCTTTTTTAAGATTAGGCGCTATAAATGCTAATTATTATTATTATTATTATTATTATTATATAATTTCAAAAGGCATTTATGGGTGGGAAATGTACTGCTTTATCAATGAGAATTCACACACACACACACAAGCATTCATAAAGTAAGCCTAGCAAGTTACTCTGAGATTAACTAAAGCCAGAAATTGCGACATAATCAGAGGCGTTCACTTCTAACTGAAGCCAACATATCTTTTATAATGTTATCTAAATACAAGAATGAAACAGCGAGGCCAAGAGAGGAGGAGATAACGAAATTGAACAAACATTCTTTTTTTTTGAGAATGATGCTTTGTTTGTCTCACTTTGGATCTGATCCACGCATTGCTAGATGATTGGCATCGTAATCAACTTTGGTGGAGGGGAGTTAGAAAGAGAGTTTTCCCCCTTTGTTCAATTTCGTTATTTAGATAATTACGAGACTCAGTATTCTTCAAAATCGAAAGTACCGTATATTTCTGACTGTAAGGCGATGGTTTTTCCCCTTGCGCCTTATAATATGCCTAATAAAATTTATAAAAAAATTGTAACAAAATCTGAAGTTTGGGTAATACAAATGTACTTATAATAATGGCATACATGTACACTTAAGAAATAGAAAATTACTGACAGGTTATATTGCTTGCTGGTTTATTCATTTAATATTGTATGCGCTTAGGGCTTTTTTAAGATTAGGCGCTATAAATGCTAATTATTATTATTATTATTTTATTAATATTATAAGGAGTATAAGAGCTTAACAAACACTGGAAAGCATTTTTGTGAAACTCAAATGTCCACATGCAAAGAATCGATACAGAAAGCTAAGCGAGAGGTAAACCGCTACAATATCTTTCTATAACCAGCAATGCTAAACTGGAGGCAAAAAGTTAAGCAACCTTTTGCAAAACAAGGCAACTATTTCTCTGGATGGTTGGTTGGTTGGCTTACCTTGGCTAAAAGACTCCAGGGATCATCCCAACAGCGAGAAGCACTTGAACACTAAGGTACAAATGCATCAGCTAGGGATGAGAGCATTACGTGTGTGACCGTTTTTGATTACCCCGCCATGTGCGCAGCCACACTCCGTCTTCGGGGGATTTTAGACTGATGATGTTATGCTGGGAGCTTGTCATGGCACAACCATTCAGAGCATAACAACATTTTGATGTAGCCTTGGCGTTCTAGCTTATGTCAACTGGTCTGACACAGCCTCATGCCAAGGCATATTTCTCTGGATGATTGGCACATATTTTGTAAATGCAAATTTAGCCTATTTACTTACCGACCTGCATGCATAATTTCACTTTGTGTACATGCAAATTACGTTGTGGGCAACGCCCACACCAATGTTAGGGTACCCTTTGTAAAAAGTCAAGTTTGATGCACATGTTCAGGGCTGCTCCCTCATCACATCAGACATCAGAACCAGGAAGAAGTGATACTGAGGTGGAAGAGAGTGGGTTGTGTTCAGGCAAGGCAGTTATGGTCAGCTGTCACTGCGCATTTTGGAACGACAATGCGAGAAAGTCAGTCAATGACACTGTGTGAGACAGGCTCTTTCAAGTACTCAACAGTCCAATACACTGCAAGCATAGAGCTGGCATTATAAAACCCTGCAAGCATTATTGTCTATAAAGAGAAGCCAGCACGATCTACAGGTCTCAAAGTGACTGAACATTTAAGGGACATGTTGTAGAGAGCCGTCCTGGTCAAATAACCACTCCTCCAAACAAAGTGGTTTTAACTCACAAACGCTGTACAAGAAGGATGGAACAATTTGGAGCAATACAAGCCTATTTGTTGCATGCAAAATGGCGCCAAAAGGCGATTTTGGTATGGGGAAGTTACGTTCGTTACTGACAGCACATAGCGCAACATAAGTGACACGATGTGTGCAAAACTGAAAGAGAAGAGAGTGTTTTACTTATTCTCAGTGAAAGAATCTCTATTTTGTTCTCTGTGGGGGCTTCCAAAGTCAAACGTTTTCAGAAGAAGTGAAATGTTGAAAATCAGTCACCATCTTTGCAGAACGAAATTGGTTACTTTCATTTGACATTTTGGGTACTTTTTGTATTCAGCACATAGCCGACACTCGTCTTAGTGCAACTGAGAAAGAATGAAACGATTCTTTGAGTTCGCTTTCGTTTTATGAGTCGTCAAACTTTTTGTTGTGGATTTCAAAGAGGGGTTGCTTAACTTTTTGGCACGTGTTTATAAACAACAAGAATTGCCCTAAAGAAAAGGAAACAAATAAACAAACAAACATTCACAAAGAAAAGAATACACACTTTTGATGGTAAAGTGGACACTACACACAAAACACGGATGAACACATGGATATTAAGACTAGTAGTCCCTGAAATCCTCCTGTATATTTAGGCTTTGATTTTTTTCCTGCAATTTTGGCAATTGACGCAAGACTTCTACATGTATTACTTCTAAAACAAAATCAGTTATTAATTCTACAACATGTTATACTTCCAAAACACAACCAGTTACTACTTCTACAACATGTTATACTTCCAAAACACAACCAGTTACTACTTCTACTACAAAATGTATTACTTTTGATCACAATCAATGTAAATCCGATATAAACGAAATAACAGCAAAAATAATATAATACAGAAATGAACGTGACACGAACATGACATTCAACAACCATCTTTCAGTGAGTAAGAAAATAATAATCATAATAATAATAACAATAATAAAGGGTTTAATAATACTGTAAATAAAACAATTGATTCCTATGACACAAACTGTGAGAAGGATTTCATAAGCTATGCATACTAATATAAATCGCACGTTCTGTACACACAAACAATTGAGTCACTGCTTAAGACACTTTCTCTTTCACTCACTGACTGACTCACACACACCCATGCACACACACACACTCACGCAATCAATCATCTACATACAGGCAGTCACTGGTTTTTCATATCACTTATCAAAATAAGACGCAGGTGAATTTCAGATCGCGCGTCTTAAGTTCGCACGGGTCACAACCCGCAACCTTCATCAGTGAAGAAGAAGAACAACAAACAGAAACATTTTCAAGACTAGAAATGCACTGCAACAATGCAACCCGGCCAGAGTTATGTTCTCATATCCCTCCATCCCCACCCACACCATCCCTGCCATCCCCCGCACCCTCCCACACACACACCACTTCTTCTTCTTCCAATGGCCAACTTAGGACGATAATTTGACCACCAGGGGGCAGTCAAACCGGTAGGGACTTAGCGCATGATATTCTTAGTTGGGCGTAGTGAGTGAGAGAGAGAGAGAGAGAGAGAGAGAGAGAGAGAGAGAGAGAGAGAGAGAGAGAGAGAGAGAGAGAGAGAGGGGCGGTCAAATTATCGCCTAAGTTGCCCATTGGGGATGTTGTTTACCCTGCCCCACGCCCAAAGTCTTCGCTTAGACCGCACAGGATGCACGCTTTGCGAGTTTGTGTCATCCATTCCACTCACGGCACAACACGGCCTACTCGTACCGAATAGTGGAATGGGCTTCAACGTGCGTGCGCTCACACACACGTGACCTCGGTTTTAGGTCT
Organism: Phymorhynchus buccinoides; assembly: GCA_017654935.2. NCBI lineage: Eukaryota > Metazoa > Mollusca > Gastropoda > Neogastropoda > Raphitomidae > Phymorhynchus > Phymorhynchus buccinoides. The sequence goes on along the minus strand of CM065702.1, from coordinate 49,514,239 downwards.
CATCCGAAGGACCACGAAACAGGAGTAAAGTATCTTTCCCAAGGATACAACACCGTGACCAGCTGGGTTCGAACCAGCGCACTCGCAAACCCGTTGGATTACGAGCGGCGACTCTAACCAACCGGCCACAAAATGCAAAAACCAGTTTGCAAACTATTATCCTTAACGAACACACTAACCAATGCATTTGCAAGCCTCAGTACCTGTCTGTGTAGCTCTTCTACCCCTATCCTCCACTTTCCCTGAGCTTACACTACCCCAACTTCCCCTGTATTGTCTAAGGGCAGGGGTCGCGCTAACGCATGTTTCCTGCGTATTTGACGCGTTAAAAAAAAAAATTGCTGACGCATTTTTACGGCGTTTACGCGTAATCCGTACGCAAAATGACACGCTCAAAATCGCATCTAGATGGTGAATCAGACTTTAGAAGTCCTACGGTCCCTACACGTATAGTGGTTCTGCTACACCAAACATTGGAACAGACCATATAGAAATGCATGTTTTTGTTGCTGGTCTTGTTTTCATTGTTTTTAGCTTAGATTTAATCATTTCTCATTTTGTTTTGACACGATTTTTTTGCTTCCCTTACGCATTTTTTTGGGCCGACATCGCGCAAGCAAAACGCGTTTTCAAAAACACTAGCGCGATCCCTGTAAGGGGCAATACTCTTGAATATTTTGGTGAAACAACTACATTGTTTCTTCCCTCGCTCTCCTGTCAATAAAAGAGCACACACAGAAAGACAATGTACAAAATTCACATCATTTCACATGAACATAGCGATAGCACACAACGCCATGGAGACCCCATAAACAATCACATGCACACAGACTTTGTACACCTGTTGACTAAAGGGAAGATTCAAATAGTACCTGAATTCAATAGTTTTCTAGATCAAAAAAGAAGCACACGCCAACTCATCTAAACTAAATACACTGTATAATTAATTCATGTATCAAAACCAACACACATACACACAACCAGAAAAATCTCACAAATACATTTAAAATACAAACCTCAGTTCTTCTTCTTCTTCGATCGCTCAGACAGTTTCCTGTTAATTATGAGTGCCGTCATGCGCCCAACTTAGAAATAATTAGGCCCAGCAATCTGTCATTCTCTTTGACTCTGCCTTTTCCCTTTGCTTACTGTCATCTACTATCTTTCTGCCTTACCGGAACATTCTCCTGCCCTTTTCTCAAGAAACGCTTTCCAAAAAACATTTCCTTCCGCCGAAGTCGGACATGCTGGGCCTAACTATTTCTTACTTAGGCGCGCAACGGCAGCATGACGCATCTGCGCTCATAACTGACAGGAATCTGTCTGAGCGATCGAAGATGAAGAAGAAGAAGGAAACATTAGTTTGTCACATGCAACAACTCCAAATAAGCCACACGTTTTCATGGCACTGGTAACGTAAACAGCTAGTTAAATACAAGAAACCATTAAATCACTCAGGACTGGCCAAATTATGTCCCCTTACGACCTCATGTGGACTGAGATCTTAGCACTGCCAGATTGATCGCAAGAGAGAGAGAAAGACTAGCTTCGTAAAACGATCACCAAAACCAAGTAAGTTATGAAGAGCTAGGCATCAATATTTTCAGAAAAGATTAGCAACACCATGCACTAAACGATCATAAAATATCAGATTCTTTACCTTCGTCGTTTGTCTCCTATTGACGAAAACAGCTAACACATAGAAAGAAGGAAAATTTCACATTCTGATTTTTGAACCCCCTCTACAACCAAAGCTGAATGTAAGCTAAACAATGATTGGTTGATTTCAAGAGAGGCAAGGTCAAAGCAAACTCAAAATAGGTTATGACATCGCACTGGAAAGCTGGTTACACGCCAGAAATCAAAACCTCTTTTATGAGCCGCATCAGGGCCATTCGTCCTAAACGGTTATGTGAGCCATGAGCCGGATTCGGCTCATTCGTCCCGAGTGTGTTAAATCCATCGAAACACAAACACATTGAAGAACTGATAAGCATACACATCTCTCCACATGCTTCGTACAAACCTTTTACAACACACACTGAGAATAACCCTGTACATGCTTTGTAAGCATTACGACGTTGCAGTAGCATCGAGTCCAGGGTAAAGGTCAAGATGTGCCACCCCCCCTGCATTTCTCGGTTAATTGCAATTTTCCGTTTTTGCCTTTCTTACCAAACATAAAGCTGTATTTTATTAACCTTTTTAGCTAATAACCTTTTGGGAATACTAACCCTATCCCTAACCCTACCTCCCCCCCCCCCTCTATAAGACGGGAAAACGCAATGAACCACGACTGTGACAAATGGCGCTGTGTACTGCAATACATAGGGGGGGTCCTATTAGATAATGGCCTAGGGTTAGGGATAGGGTTAGTATTCCAAAAGGTTATTAGCTAAAAAGGTTAATAAAATACAGCTTTATGTTTGTTAAGAAAGACAAAAACGGGAAAATGGAATTAACCGAGAAATGCAGGGGTGGCGGCACATCTTGACCTTTACCGAAATTTGTCTTGAAACTATCCACTTCTTCTTCTTCTTCGTTCGCTCAGACAGTTTCCTGCCATATGAGCGTAGATGCGTCATGCTGCCGTCATGCGCCAAACTGAGAAATAGTCAGGCCCAGCATGTCTGACTTTGGCTCAAGAAGAGATCTTTGCAAGAATTTATAGAAAAATGGCAGGAGAATGGACCATCAAGATAGAAAGATAGCAGATGACAGTAAGCAAAGGGAAAAAGCAGAGTCAAAGAGAGTGACAGATTAGGGGAAGCTACAAGCGCAGAACTTCCAGAAGGTGGGGGAACTATTTGTATGAAAGACCCCCCAGGTATCCCCACGGGGGGAAAAATTATCCACTATTTACAGCCAACACCAAGAATCGGTGAACAGAAGAAGTACCAAATATCACCACACCACAGATAACAGGCAGAGAATCAAACATCACCACAGAAAGAAAACAACAATCAACACTCAAATCAATCAATAAATAAGCCCACCAGAGATTTGAAATCCAGATCTTGATGTCGTTGCAATTAATATACAATATACAAGAATAACGCTTTTGATTACAATACGTACCTGCATATCAAAGACCATTGCACACATACGCTTGACGCATGCACGCACAGAAAGGTGGCAGCGTGGTTAAGACGTTCGCCTGCCAAATGTAATGCGTGACTGCAGCGTGAGTGACCCGGGTTCGAACCCCGGCCACCTCACCCTTTCTTTCTAGTTTGACAGGAAAATCGAACTGAACGTCGAGTCCTTCGGATGGGGACTTAAAGCTAGCCTGAACCGTGCGCTTTACGCGCGTAAAAATCCCACGGCAGTTGAAAGTCGCTAAGAGCTGGGAGAAATCCCGCTGCCTGGTATGGCCAAAGTACTCAGTACACAAGTACTCAGCCACAAATCCCAATTTAATGTATAAAAAATAATTAAAAAATATGATTATGATAATGCCAAAATTTGACAATACACTTTGTGTAGAATTAAAAAAAAATTAGTTTGATTTTAAATCAGTTATAAGTTAAAAATTAAGTATAACATCATTTTTGGGGTTGTAATCAGTAAGAGTAGAGGGTTAACATCCAAAAAGTAAAATCACACAAAAATGATTAAAAATCACAACAAAAACTTGTTTTTTTCTCATTTAAAAAAAAAGAGCACCAATTCCATTAATTTGTCGTGTCATGATAATCATTATCACATACAATAATATTAGCACAGAAACGATAAAAAAACAATCTTCAGATCTTTGTAAGGTCCCTCAACCCCTTTGGCTGTCACCCCCCCCCCCCCCCAAAACAAAAGCAACTCAACTTGGGACTATCCAGCACACATCACCAAAGATTCACACACACACACACACACTGCCGGCAGCTCCCTGTAAATATCCCCATCCCAGTCCAGAAATAGGATTTTTGTTTGTGGCACAAGCCACAAACCTATAACTCACTTTGTCGGTCTGTCGGTCCAAAATTGTCGCACATATTGTAAAAGAGAAAGAAAAGAACAGACAGAAGAAAAACAACTTGGGCATAAAGTAACATTTCAGTTGTCATATCTACAGTCCTTAGGTATAGAAGAAGAAGAAAAATGGAGTTTTACGTCCTCTCGGTCATAGACACATATGGGACATTTGTAAATACAAAGATGGTGGGAACAATACTGGCTGCAATGCCCGGAGGCAGTGCAACACCAGTAAAGTCCCGAGTTTTTATCAATATAGATATGTGTAGCAGTAACCACGCCTCGGATAAACCTCATCGGCTATGGTACCGCCACAACAAGTATGATTGTTGGATCATAGTAAAAGTCTTTAGGTATGGAAAGAATTGTATACTGAACAGAGCACATGAATCGTCATTTTAAAGCGTACAAAATAATAAACATACGTAATACAGACACTGCAACAGACACGACGAGTATGCGTTGCTTCTTTCGATGAGCATAAGTAGGACAAATAGTTTTAAATGTTTTCCAAAAGATATAAAAAGTTACGAAATGGTGCAGAGATAACATTCTGGATCTGTATTCACGCTGAGATAGCATGAGACTTAGCATGATGCTAACTTAGAAGCTCTTCCAATGTCCTATAGGATTTAATAGGACTTTTGGAAGAGCTTCTAAGTTAGCATGATGCTAAGTCTCATGCTATCTCAACGTGAATACAGGCCCTGGTTTACAGATTAAAATGACTGAAAAGCCAGGGGAGGCGACTCAGTGTATGTAATTGTGATTGGAGTGGTAAAAATAGACCGCTGGGCTGCAGTCTTGTGGAGTGAAAGTGTTTGATCAAAAATTGTGTGTGTGAAGAGCATAATGTAAATGCGCTCGGCGATGCCCTTGTTTGTAGTTCAAATAGTCGCGTGCCACAAACGATTGCAAATCCGCACTTGTTTTATTTTGTTTGCTGCATCTTATATTTTTTCTACTGGACCCAAGTAAATTCAAGTAGACTAAGTGTGATAGCTGATTTTTATTTTTGCTCCCCCCCTCCCCCTTCTGCTTCTTTTCCTTTGGTCACGCCCTAAACCGTGTGCATTTACTTCTATAATTAGAAGCTGGCCACCACCACAGAAAGCATGCACAAAGATTGTGGCGGTACCCAGACCTGTTTGCTCTACTCTTTTCCAGCAGCATTCTACTCAATTTGGAACTCTACTACAGACAAACCCCTATTTTACCACCCTCTGTTAAGCGACCACCTCTCATTTGAGACCGGATTTGTTGGCACGGATGCATTTTACTATGTAAACGACCTCTCTTAAACGACTTCCTCTAAAACGCGACTTACGACCGCCATTTTGTTGGTTTTTACGACCGTTGCTGTCGTCTGCATAGACTTCGAGCAAAGGGAAACAACCACGGTCAAGGGCCTGAAAGCGGAGTCGCTTCCCTTGTTGTAGAAAAGATGGCGGAAAGCGTAGGAGAAGCACGAAAACCACTGACTTTGAAAAAGAAAACCACTGACTTTGGACGAGAGTGGAGGTGATTAAAAGAAGTCGGCAAAGTGAAACTGTAATATCGATTGCACAATCCTATGGTTGTATATGTGCATGAAGAAGAGAGTATGAACTGTGCTGAACTTTTTCTTTCTACGGCTGCCAGTGAAAACCTCCGTCATACAACCCCTCCAATTTACGACCGATTTTTCCGGACATTTTGGAAGTCTTAAAATAGAGGTTTGTCTGTATTCAAAATTGAAAATAATGCTCTTTACCACTCATTCTCAGTGAACATTGTTTGATGGTTTAATGAATAAAACTACACATTTCGCACCAAAGCTACTCATTTCAGCTATCCAGACTACTCAAGACTTGTGTAGGGGGTAAACAGGTCTGCGGTACCATAGCCAATGAGGTTTAACTGAGGCGTGGTTACCGCTACACCTATCTGTATTGTTAAAAAAATCGGTACTTTACTGGTGTTGCACTGCCTCCAGGCATTGCCTCCAGTATTGTTCCCACCATCTTTGTATCTACAAATGTCCCATATGTGTCTGTTCCAGACCGAGAGGACGTAAAACACCATTTTTCGTTCACCACAGAAGAAGAAGACACCCAAAGAAAACTGCAGAAACTGACAATGTGTGACGGTGCAAGGGGAGCAGCAGACATCATGGGTTTTTTACAAGGACCAGGCATGGTAGTGGGGGCAAAGTGGTTTTCAAGGAAAATGGCCGGGGGTCCAGGGGGCCGAAGAAAATTCAATAAAATTCAATGATTCACATTTTCATGCCATTTCAACGCATATTTAAATAATTTTGTTTCAAACTGTTTCGATGATTTTCGGCGATTCGCGGAGGTCTACCATGCCTGAAGGACTAAACAAAAAACACTAACGCCCAACATATCATTTGTGGCAAATTTTCGAGAAAAGTTTGGCATAAATTGAGATTTTGTTTTCACAAGATGAAGCCAAGATTCTCGGTCAATACACATAAAACAGAATTGAGTTGTTTTGATTAGTTTTCATTTTACAGCCATTTGGAGTTTTGACATTCTTCGTCTTCTTCTTCTTCGATCGCTCAGCTTCCTGTCAATTATGAGCGCGGATGCGTCATGCTGCCGCTATGCGCCTAAGTAAGAAATAGTTATAGCCCAGCATGTCCGACTTTGGCTGGAGGAGGAAATCTTTTTGAAAGTGTTTCTCGAAAAAAGGCAGGAGAATGGACCGGTAAGGCAGAAAGATAGTAGATGACAGCAAGCAAAGGGAAAAGGCAGAGTCAAAGAGTGACAGATTAGAGGAAGTCACAAGCACAGAACTTCCAGAAGGTGGGGAAACTATTTTTACAAAAGACCCCCCGGTATCCCCATGGGGGAGTTTTGACATTCGAGATGGATCATTTGCAGAAATTGGACATAGAAGATAGAATTTTGCCTCTTTGTTTCTATTGACTTGATTCCAAAAAACAATCAAATAAACAAAGAAATCATTACGGACATAGAAGATAGAATGTTGCCTCTTTTATAATAAAAAAAATCGATAATTTGTCAGTAGGCTGTGTTGTGCGAGAATGTAAAATCAGACCTTGTCATTGTAGGTCTATTTTGGTAGCCGTTAACCCTTTCACCGCCAGCCATTTTTCAGCAGAAATTTTCCATTAATCTTACCTGGGCAGAAGAAAAAACGTCATCTGCAATATTGACTTGATTCCCCAAAACAATCAAATAAACAAAGAAATCATTACAAATTGTATTTCATGTTGTGGATACGTTAAAGTACATAAAAATAGATATAAATATGCCCTAAACAGAAAATTGGGATTTTGGGGGTTGTGGACTATTTTTTGGCTTTTGCTCAAAACCATTCTGAGCGACCTATGTCTTTTATGTCTTTTTTCTGCCACGCACCATCACATTAATAATACCATTACAAGAGACTCTGTTATAGGGCGCAGGCAAAGATAAAAAATAAAATACTAAAATGGGTGGAAAATACTACTACTACTTCCATATCCATAATAGTCAAATGAGTAATGTTTATTCACAACTACCATTTCATCATCATACACCAATTCTTTAACCCTGTCACTGTCAATGCCGCAGTTTTGGCACCACAATGATTTAACACCCATGTCACTAAAAGGCATCAAATCAGGGTCTGGTATCCAAAGACCCTATTTTCTTAATTTTGGGAGGTAAGGGTAGGCCTTACTTTATACATGTCACAGAGGAATTTCCAATATTGCAGATGATTTTTTTTTTTTCTACCCAAGTAAGATTAATGGAAAATTTCTGCTGAAAAATGGCTGGCAGTGAAAGGGTTAACGGCTACCAAAATAGATCTACAATGACAAGGTCTGATTTTACATTCTCGCACAACACAGCCTACTGACAAATTATCGATTTTTTTAATTATAAAATTTAAGAGACCTGTTAGACTCAATCTGAGATAATGGTCTAGAGATATACCTTTCTTGATTTGTCTATTTATTTATTTTTTCCATTATAGTCCTGTCAACAGCTACGGTCATCTCAGGACAGTCACCGCGTAAAGTTCGACCACTTCGTACAAAACACTCATCAATGTATCTTACCAACGTTCAACAACCTGTAAACAACAAAACATACAGTACAATTCATAACATGACACCTCCATCATTGCACCCTATAGCACATAAGTCCACACAGTGCTGGAAACGTGGAGCCACGCTACTCTATTTATCGGATCCAAGTTAAAAAAAACAGTAAAAAAGGATAACAAATACATACTAGTAAACTAAAATACATAAAAAAAGGCTATATAAACAATCCCAGGGCTATGACATCAACATTTATGACATTATCGATGAAAAAAAGAAGAAGTTACATTTAAAGCCTCACAATGAATACAGCATTTAACCCCTTGACTGCCAGAGAAAATAAAAGAATTTTTTTTTATAGGTAAATCATGCCATGAAAAAGACAAGTGGTAGAGCCAATCTGGAAAAATGGTCTGGGGATATAACTCTCTTGACTGTGTTAGAACAAAAAGCCAGCATATCAGAGTTATTCCTCTTCATCTGACGACGTCATCAAGTCAGCACGTGATACATTGGTGGCAGTCAAGGGGTTAAACTCTCTCTACACTTTAAAAACAAAATCAGACCCTCTTATAACAGAACTCCCCTTCGACAAATAGATATACGCACTCAAAAAATAAAAAGTGACAAATACTTTTTTTTTTAAATAGTTAAAGGGCCACCCTGACGGAGGAGATTTTGCAAGAAACATGTCGAGATCACCAGGAAAACACCCTTTACAGAAATCGCAACGCTCATTTTGCTCTGGTTTCCTAGAAATCTAACCGTCAAATGGGCGATTCCTCCTTGGCGGAGGTGCTGGAAGTCAAATTCTTTCAGCGAAAAAGAAGGCATGTGCCTTCTCTTTTCTAATGGCCGCCTGAGTTTAGACCAAATCGTTTGCACAAAATTTCCACAATACAAGCCTTTTTATTTTTATTATTTTAAATTTTATACAGTTTACCCAAAGGATTTTCGCTCACAACAAAGCAAATAGCTCCAATTTTTTTGTTATTACTGCACTACTACAAACAAGAAAAAGCTTCAACCACAATGAGTGGCCTCCACCCACCCCATCCAAAATGGCTTCTCTCTCCGGCATCCCCGCCAAGGAGGAATCGCCGTTTTGACTGTTTGATTTCTAGGAATCCAGAGCAAAGTGAGTGTTCCGATCCTTGAAAAGGCTGTCTTTCTGGTGATCTCGATGTGTTTCTAGCCAAAAACTCATCCGTCAGGGTCCACTTTAAAGAGGTAGGTTGCCTGTTATATGACTCCTGCACAGCGTGCATTACGCAAATGATCAAAGATAATGAAAACAAACAAGTCTTTTATAGCTGCCAACATTAGAAAGTAGGGTGCTGTCAGCTTTAATTAATACTAGGCTTTGGTCGACATTATCAGCTTGGAAACACAAGAGGAACATTTAGGGTTTTTTTCTCCTCACAAACTCATCAATAATGGAGACAAAAATCCACCTTTTAGGATACAGACAAACCCCTATTTTACAACCCTCTGTTAAGCGACCACCTCTCATTTGAGACCGGATTTGTTGGCACGGATGCATTTTACTATGTAAACGACCTCTCTTAAACGACTTCCTCTAAAACGCGACTTACCACCGCCATTTTGTTGGTTTTTACGACCGTTGCTGTCGTCTGCATAGACTTCGAGCAAAGGGAAACAACCACGGTCAAGGGCCTGAAAGCGGAGTCGTTTCCCTTGTTGCAGAAAAGATGGCGGAGATCGTAGGAAAAGCACGATAACCACTGACTTTGAAAAAGAAAACCACTGACTTTGGACGAGAGTGGAGGTGATTAAAAGAAGTCGGCAAAGTGAAACTGTAATATCGATTGCACAATCCTATGGAGTTGGAAAGATCCGAATCCAGTTTTAATATGTCATTGTATGTGTGCATGAAGAAGAGAGTATGAACTGTGCTGAACTTTTTCTTTCTACGCCTGCCAGTGAAAACCTCCGTCATACGACCCCTCCAAATTACGACCGATGTTTCCGGACATTTTGGAAGTCTTAAAATAGAGGTTTGTGTGTATAAAAACAAAGAAAGAAACCTTACCCATAGCTCTTCAGAATAATGATCCCCCAAATGTCTCATTTTTGGTTTGACTATTGTTCACCTTTTCCTGTCTGGAAAAAAAGTATCACCTAATAGTACAAAAAATATTAGGTACTTTATAGTCACAGAGGCGTCTCAGTGAAATTCGGGTTGCTCCCACCTGGAGAGCGCGTTGCAGCTAGAGGCGTGCCACCCACTTTTTTTTGGGGGGGGGGGGGGGGAATGCGATTTTTGTGTGACTGATGAGGAAGGAAGGGGGGGTAAATTTTGACCAAATTACAACTTTTTCGTTGCCACTGGGATTAACATGTGCTAAGTGCATGGGTTTTTCTCCAGCCGAAGAAAGACATGCTGGGCCTGACTAATTTTTTTATATAGGTATTAGGTACTTTATAGTCACAGAGGCGTCTCTGTGAAATTCGGGTTGCTCCCACCTGGAGAGCACCACCCATTTTTGTGTGTGTGTGCATGTGATTTTTGTGTGACTGATGAAGGAAAGGGGGGGGGGGGGGATAAATTTTGACCAAACGACAACTTTTTCGTTGCCACTGGGTTTAACGTGTGCTATGTGCATGGGCACACAGGACCTCGGTTTATCGTCTCATCCAAAAGACTCCACGTTCAGACCGTAAGGCCTAGTGCAACGTGAGGAAAAATCCCCTGTATCCAAGTTCGAAACTCAGGTGTACTTGACACGAGGCGAACACTCTACACACAATACGGTAATTCACCTTCACGAACAATGTAAATAGAGTAGACATTAAATATAAAGAAAACATTACACATCATGTATACGTTTTGAGAGTTTTAACGTGAGAAACAGCGGGATTAAGACGCCTGTTAGTGAACACACCCCACAAGAAAGAAAGCTTTTATAAAGTTATACATTTCAAAAAATGAACACCATAGCGAAATACTGGCCTTGTAAGATTCCATCCGTTGATAAACAAATGAACGTTAATACTAAAAGTACACTCGGAAAAAGTTCTCATTTTGCAACTTCAACGTTTGCAAATATTTGTTGAAAAATGACTTACTGGAAAAAAAGAAGATTTTAAACAAAATCTGTATTAGATATTAAAGCTGTCATTCGTCATTCTCCAATACTTACTCCAATTTACGTTGACATTTTAGAAACAGCATGATTGAACTAAAAACATTGAAAACGCTACACACTGACACAGTGAGATGAAGATGAGGGAATAAACGAAGTAAAAAAACAACTAAACTTTTGTCTTAAGAAAAGACTTGTTCAAAGGCGATGTGTTTGTAAACAAACAATAGGTTTCGATGAATGAACATTTTAGAAACAGAGCAAAATTGACAAAAACAAATTGTACAAATTGGCATATCTGGTTTGTTTGTTAGTGTGCTTTCAATTCATTCGCTCTTATACGTGACAAAACAAAGCGAAACAAAAGCATGAAAAAATAGACAAATTAATAAAACAAAATCGCAACGTACAATAGGAGTTCAAGGCCAAAACACTTGACCGAGGGGGGGTGCGGTGTTCTTCTCTGAAGACCTTTGAATGTCCAGCTCGCCCTTGAGTTTCTTTACACATGAATACTGTTATTCCCGATTCTCTTCGCTCCCACTAACATTGAGCACAGTTGACACAATGGAACCAATAAAATAAAACAACGCAGCAATTCAGTCGCAATCGTTGCTTGCTAAAGAATGAAGATTTGACATGCACAGATTATACCTATATTATATATACAGTAGATACAGAAAAGTTTCATCAATTCGGCATTTCAAATGCAACAACTTTTTAGTCCTACAGAGTTGTGTGGAGTGGGAAGTTTGGCTTGTGCGGCTGTTATCTTTTTCTATATTATTTGATTCATCTGTCCTGCACAGCTCACCATCTGATGGTGACCGTTGGTCTATAGGATTTATTTCTTAACTATATTATATATATATATACATATTATTCGAATAAATACCCGGACACAAGAGATTTTGGCTTTGGTTTGTGGGGAAAAAATGTTAGCTGGACCGGGAGTCGAACCTGAGACCTCCCGAAAACCAGACGGGCGCTCTAACCACTGAGCTATCCAGGCCGACAACCCAGTCCCTGATATTAATCCTAATATCAGTCACTACATTCTTCCCCCTCCTTTTTTCCAAGCCATATGTTATCTCCGGCACTAACTAAGGGAGAACAAAGAGGGCGGGATGTTGAAGACAAGAATAGTTGAATAAATCCTCTTAAGGGTTCGCTCCAACAGTGTGCCACGTGTCGACAGGTAGACCTATTGCATATATTATTCCAATAAATACCGGACACAAGAGATTTCGGCTTTGGTTTGTGGAAAAAAAATGTTAGCTGGACCGGGAGTCGAACCCGAGACCTCCCGAAAACCAGACGGGCGCTCTAACCACTCTATATATAGTCTGGTTTTATAAAATTGCTTTCTTCCGCCCGAAAGTAGGTTAAAGAACAAAAAAAGCAACCATAATAACATAGAAATAAATACGCCGAACAAGTTGAACTTCTACCAAACGAACAGTAGGAGCAACAACAAAAAACAAAAAAAACAGAGACAGAGTCCCCACAATGACATAATCCATTCTTCCCCCGAAGACGGAGTGTGGCTGCCCACGTGGCGGGGTAATTGAAAACGGTCACACACGTAATGTTCTCAGCCCTAGCTGATGCATTTGTGCCATAGTGTTCAAGTGCTTCGGCTGTGATCCCTGGAGTCTTTTAGCCAGGGTATGTAAACAAACAAACAAACAACAACATAATCCATTTACATGGCAGCATGTTGCATCTGATTTCATCAAACCTTGTTTACACTCACTGATACAGTGAGTTGTCTCATTTTTTTGACCACAATTTGTATGCAGGTATTTTGGGAAACGAGAGAAATACAATATGCAGGAAAATGAACAAGGGAGGGTGGGCGGGAAGAGAGAGAGAGAGAGAGAGAGAGAGAGAGAGAGAGAGAGAGAGAGAGAGCGAGAGAGAGAGAGAGAGAGAGAGGGGGGGGGGCGTGAGTGAGGGGCGTGTGTGAGAGAGAGAAAGAAAAAAAGAGATGGGAGAGAGAGAGAGAGAGAGAGAGAGAGAAGGGGAGAGAGAGAGATTGGGAGGGGGTGAGGGAGGGAGGGGGAGAAAGATGAGACAAAATAAAATCCACAACAAACAACAGTGATTAAAGATCGGGAGGTAGGGCAGAAGAAACATGTTCTTAAAGACCCACCACGTCAATGTGTATTTTCCCTCTCTTGCTCGGAAGATTTCTTAAGATTTCTTACCAGCTATAAGAGGGACAACACGTGAAAAAACGCTGATTTTCACACATCGGCATGGTGTGTCTTTAAGATTCGTTTAAAAAGAAGAGAAATTTTTTTTTTAACAAAAATTGCCATTTTGTTTATATGCATATCCCTCTTATATACCGTTTGGAGTAAGTATCCACCTCTAGTGAGATGCATAAAAGAATTTATTAAAAAAATATATATGAAAATCAAAATCTGAAGAGGAAAATGATTTTAAAAAACTACTTCCCAACGCTTTCTTGAGACATTCTAAAGCGAACAAATTTGAACTTTCTTGATTTTTGTATCTCAACCAGTTGGAACATGTTCATATACAAAACACAATATGCTTATGTTACAGTTTTCTAAGAAAGCCACCCCTTCGACAGTATATGCTCACACAAACACACACGCACACTAACAGCTGCACTAACCCATTTATCAAGGCCACAAGAGCTACAGCAAAGAAAATGCACAACTGTTGCGCTTCAACGATACCACATGTTCCGATACTTACAGAATCAACCTGTCATAGGCCAATACGCATCATTTGACAACAGTCATTTAAAAAAGCACATATAGGCGACTAGTAATTCCACCTCCGTTTCTGTTCTACATCATTTGCGGACACACCACCACAATAACATCAAACAGATTCACAGACCTCCTATGGCAACCGACTAAACACACTCGCTGTTAACGCTCACCCCGCTCCATCGTTTATATCATCACAAAACGTTGGTACAAAATATCAGGCAAATGAAGATATGGCGCAGACAAACAGATATCCAGATATCGTGTTCACACATTCACCATGTCTATAAACAATGGCTAAAAACAACAACCGGGCAATACGAGATATCCAGAAACTGTATTCACTCCGTTCAACATTTATATATTGGTCAAAACATTTAGCAAACCAAGATATTGTGCAGACAAACAGACAAAAATACAGGTACAAAAAGTAGCAAAAAAATGAATCCTTTGATTATGTTGTCCACAATTTGCTTTCTTCTACCAGAAGAATGAAACGACATGACATGTAAAATCATATCACTTATTCTAACAGATATCACCTGCCGTTGTCTCTCTTCCTCCCAATATTGAGAAACTTTAAGAAAACACAAACTCTACTGAATGTTTTAATAATCAAAATGTTCCAGAAAGTGTCAAACCTTGAGCAGATAACCTAACATACACTCACAAACAAAAAACATACAAAGTTATACCAGTCTGTCCGCCTTCACAACGATGAAGACAGATTGGTCACTTTACTTATTGTTCTCACGTCTCGCGTACAAAAAAAAGAGAAAAAAGGGGGCTTCACTCCTACGTTTCGCATTATGTATGATTGTCAGTGTTCTTCTTTTCCGTTCAGACTTTGCTGGACAAAAATATCACACATACACACACACACATGTGCACCCTAATGACAAGAATACTGCGAACACTCATTGCACTAATCCGCTTAATTAAAGCATTAGTGAGATGACTAATTATTACACTTGCTCTGACTCCATCTCTAGTATGACGACGACAACGACGACGATGATGATGATGTTGCTGCTGGTGGTGAGGACATTGATGATGATGATGATGTTGCCACTGGTGGTGAGGACATTGATGATGCTGATGATGATGCTGATGCTCTTTCTCTCTCTCTTAGAGGGCTGGATACACAAAGGCATTTGTACGTTGATACTAATACCCTCCATAAAACAATGTTCTCTCTCTCTCTGAGGGCTGAATGTTAAAAAGCATTAGACTGTGTACAGACAGATATACGTGGAAGCAAAGACTGTATAGGGGAAGATAAGCATCCGGTCTCTTTTCCCTATATGAGTAGTGAGGACAGAAACACTGGTTATGTCCCTTTTAAACAGGACACATTTTACACGTCGATAGGCCAGTTGAATTCTCCGTTCAAGTTCCAGTCTGAGTTTTTGGATAGCCTGCACTGTGAATAGTGTACTGTCCCCACTAACGATAACTCTATCAGCCCGGTTCGCCGAGCTCTTAAGTAGTCCATCTTACCCTTTTAGAATATCTTTGGTGGAAGTTACGCACGGGAACCCATAAATAAGTAAAAGAAAGAAGGAAAAAACCCAATGCATGTTTCTGTGCGGAAACGCGTCCGCTTATCTCCCCTTCTTTCTTTTACTTATTTACTAGGTATCCTTGCCTTGGCACGAGGCTGTGTCAGACCAGTTGACATAAGCTAGAACGCCAAGGCTACATCAAAATGTTGTTATGCTCTGAATGGTTGTGCGGGGATTGTCTTAAGCCATGACAAGCTCCCAGCATAACATCTGCCCACATAGCAGGGTAATCAAAAACGGTCACACACGTAATGTTCTCATCCCTAGCTGGTGCATTTGTACTGAATTGTTCAAGTGCTCTGGCTGTAGGGATGATCCCTGGAGTCATTAAGCCAGGGAACAACAACAACAACAACGACAACTAGGTATCTGCACGGAAGTTCACGCTAGCACCCTCTATAAATATGTTCATTCGTTCATTCTCTCTTGTCTCTGCCTCTCTCTGTCCTTCACTCACTCTCAGTCTAATCAAGCGAGGGACAGGCTTCCACTCAGTACTCCCACAGAGAAAACAAACGAACAAACAAACAAAACAAGACAGCCAAACAAACAAGCAAATCTCCCTCAAATCTAGGGGCAGTTCTGGCGGCACCTATCGTCGATCGTTCAAACATTCTAATCTTTTTGCATTGCTAAAGCTTTCAGTAAGATGCCAACCGGAACGAGACGGAACTGCGCGGCAACGCAACAGTCTTTGCGCCAGTTCGCTAACAGTTCTCATGATGATGATGATGATGATGATGATGATGATGATTCTTTGTCTTTGTTTCCCTGCCATGTGAAATGTCCCAAGCTGGTTCGGCCGAGGAAACCCGCTGTCAAACGCAGCGCCACAGGGCTGCGCCATGTTTCACGTCTCAGTGTGTCAAAAAAAAAGGGTCATCTTTGACATCGTACCATACACACCAGGGGGGCGGTTCCCCCACCTTCTGTGGAGTTCTGTGCTCGTAACTCACACACACCAGGGGGGTCTTTTGTATAAATAGTTCCCCCACCTTCTGGAAGTTCTGTGCTTGTAACTTCCTCTACACACACTGGGGGGTCTTTAGTATAAATAATTCCCCCACCTTCTGGAAGTTCTTTGCTTGTAACTTCCTCTACACCGGGGGGTCTTTTGTATAAATAATTGCCCCACCTTCTGGAAGTTCTGTGCTTGTAACTTCCGCTAATCTATCACTCTGTTTGACTCTGCCTTTTCCCTTTGCTTATGGTCATCTATCTACTACCTTTCTCAAATGAAGTCTTACTGGTCCATTCTCCCGCCGTCTGTTCTATAAATTCTAACAAAGGTTTTCTCCAGCCGAAGACAGAGACGGTGGGCCTAACTATGACGCAACCTGACGCACCTGAGCTCGTATGACAGGAGACTGTCTTGAGTGATCGATGAAGAAGCAGAAGAAGAAGAAGAAAGAAGTACCACGCGGGCACTTGTCTGTGTGTGAAACTTTCAGGCAGAAGCGATGGGAGAGGAGTTGATAATGTCGATGATGATGATGGTCACTCTCTCTCAAGGCAAGTCCAGCCGGTCACTCAGACTGCAGGGAGGGGGTGGTCAGCAGTTTGGAGGGGGTGGGGGTGGGGGTTGTGGCCGTTGTTGGCCGTGGCCAGGGAGTAGAACAGGCTGTGGGGGTCGGCCAGCAGCTCGGCAGGGGAACCGAACTCCAGCAGGAAGCCATTGTCAAGGACCATCACCCGGTCGTACTGCTTGATGGTGGAGATTCGATGCTGGTCGTGAACAAAACGGAAAGAAGAAATATTATCAACAATTTACCGCCACGAGAGATATTTGACGGCTGCAATCTGATGGTAGTTACAATGACCAAACAAAAAGAGAGAAAAGAATTTTAAAAAAGCTTACTGGTAACTATCAGGAGCTGTCAAAAACATTAAAACGTTAATCTAGGACAATGTCTAATGAGCAGTTGATGATGATCATTGATGGTACAGATTGGATGCCAACAATTTAAAGGAAAGAAAATACGTGTGACCCCCCCAAAAAGTTTTTATAGGTTTAAATCATAGATAGACCTTTGATGCTGAAGAAACCCCCCCATAAAGTTTGATAGATTCGAAGTAAGAACTGATGGTAGAGATTTGATACTTTAAAAACACACACAAAAATGCCAACAATAACAAATTTCCTAGGTTGAAATGGCGATCCATGGTAGAAATTCACTGCCAAAAAGGAAGCAAGTCACGCAAGCTTTCTCCTTTAACCCTTTCACCGCCAAAGTCGCATTTTAGCACCACAGTGATTCAACACCTATGTTACTAAAAGGCATCAAATTGGGGTCTATTATCCAAAGACCCTATTGTCTTAGTTTTGGGAAGTAAGGATAGACCTTATTTTATATATGTCACAGAAGAATCCCCAATACTGCAGATGGATTTTGTTCTCAACCCAGGCAAATTTAATGGAATTATTTGGCTGAAATATGGCTGGCGGTGAAAGGGTTAAAGGACGTTTTTGGTAGTCAAGATTTAATGCTAGCTAACAGACCTGCCAACCCCCTAACAGGCCAAAGAGGAATATTTGTAGCAGGAAAGAGGAATTTTTGGGAGCTAAGAGGAATTTTGACGCGGCATCTTACCTTTCGCGCGTAAACATAATTTGAAGCAAGCAATTTTCATCCTTGTGAACTTGTCTTGTTTAAAACAAGTCTTGTCTGGAAGTGTCACAACTATTCCTAACACAATAGAAGCTTTTGGTTTGTTCCTCTGTCCTTTTTATTTGGGCAGACCAAGACGGTTGGTGCCATAGATTCATGACTTAAATAATAAGACTTGGAAGGAAGATAATGAATCAATTTAAGTTCATCTTTGTTCTCCTTTCCTTCCGTTGGCTTGAAAAAGTCGGTAACGGTGGAAGACGAAGTCTGGGAGTTAGCAGTTTCGATAAGACGCTGAGAAGTAATGTGGCATTTGATGTCTTGACAGTAAGTTGGGTTTAACGTCCTCTCGACCCATAAGGGCACATATGGGACATTGATGTCTTGACACCCTCCATAGAAGACTTTTAAGTGTAGTGAGCATGATGCACACTTTCTTGATCTCTGAATGCAGATATTTTTTCATGTAATCTTGGCAGAAATATTGGTCTATTCTCTTTCTTTTCTCCCCTGAGTCACACACATCGATGTGTCAATCGCCATCTTGATGGAAGTGCGCAAACAGAAACTAGAAAGTCGGCTATACGCACAGCAGCTGTGCTGCTCTGTATATAAGACAATGAATTTGTGTGTTCAAAAAAACTTTTTTTTAAAGTTTTGAAAGTGGAATTTTATGGACTTGAGCGGAAGGGCAGAAGAAATGTAGTCTGATCGGAAGAAATTTCGCTTAAAGCGGAAAGGTTGGCAGGTCTGCTAGTAAAGAAAGAGACAATGAAAGATAGTAATCAAAGGCATTTATGATTAGACTGACTGATAGAGAAAGGTCTTCTTCTTCTTCTACGTTCCCAGGCCATATGGCCATAATGGGTTAAAAACGTTGTGTGTCCGGCTTTCAGTTTTCATTGGTCTCCTCGCTGCATTCAGCCGACACATTCTGAAAGAAATTAATTGGGAAATCTTTTTTTCTTTTTTTAAAGGAAGGAGAATGAACCAGAAAGATAGCAGATGACAGACAGCAAAGGGAAAAGGCAGAGTCAAAGAGTGGCAGATTAGAGGAAGTTACAAGAACAGAACTTCCAGAAAAAAGGTCTGCCTTACCGGTCCATTCTTCTGCCTTTATTCACGAAACACTTTCAAAAAAGATTTCTTCCAGCCGAAGTCGGACTTGCTGGGCCTAACTATTTCTTAGTTAGGCACATAATGGCAGCATGGCGCATCTGCACTCATAATTGACAGGAAACTGTCTGAGCGACCGAAGAAGAAAAAGAAGAAGAAGAAGGAAGGTGGGGGAACTATTTGTAAGACCCTTCGGTCAGTGGAACCTCCCTTATAAGACCTTCAAAAATCATCCAAAATGAGGTCCTATAATGGAGGGGTCTTATAAGGGAGGTAATTTTAATATACTTACAAAGAAGGACAATGTCTCAGAGAAGTAGGTCTTATGTGGGAGGGAGTCTTATAATGGGAGGTCTTATAAGGGAGGTTCCACTGTATCAACAAGTGGGGGTGGGGTGGGGGTAGCACAGAACTTCCAGAAGGGGAGGGGGAAACTATTTGTAAGACCCTTCGGCATCAACAAGCGAGGGTAGGGGGAAGAGAGAGAGAGAGAGAGAGAGAGGTGAGAAAAACAGGAGGTGGACTCACGGCGATGGTGATGACGGTGCGCCCCTGGAAGTCTGCCCCGTGCACGATGTTCTGCACAGCGCCCTCTGTCTCCTGGTCGATGGAGGCCGTCGCCTCGTCCAGGATCACGATGCGAGAGTCGCGCGCCAGTGCTCTCGCCATGCACAGCAGCTGTCAACGGCAACATCGCTCAAAACTTAGCACAGCAACTATCAATGGCGGCAACGTCGCTCAATAACAGCAAATGTCAACGGCAACATCGCTTTAAAAAACAAACACATCACGGCAACATTGCTAAAAACTAAGTACAGCAACTGTCAACACAGCTCAAAACTTAGCACAGCAACTGTCAACATCGCTCAAAATTTAGCACAGCAACTGTCAACATCGCTCAAAACAACATCGCTCAAAACACAGCAACTGTCAACGACAACATTGCTCAAAACTTAACACAGCAACTGTCAACGGCAACATCGCTAAAAAATATATTGGGCAGCAGCTGCCAACGGCAACATCGCTCAAAACTTAGCACAGCAACTGTCAACATCGCTCTAAACTTAGCACAGCAACTGTCAACATCGCTCAAAACTTACCACAGCAACTGTCAATGGCAACATCGCTCAAAAATGACAACAACAAAAAAGTGTAGAGTGGCACAGTGGTAGTGCGTTCGCTTCATGTCAAGTAAACCCGAGTTCGAACCTGGGTACAGGGGATTTTTCCTCTCACTTTGCACTAGTCCTTGCGGCCTGAACATGGAGTCTTTCGGATGAGACAATAAACCGAGGTCCCATGTGCCCATGCACTTAGCACATGTTAAACCCAGTGGCAACGAAAAAGTTGTCATTTGGTCAAAATTTACCCCCCTCCCTTCCTTCCTCATCAGTCACACAAAAATCCCATGCAAAAAAACCAACCCCACCCTAGTTGGGTGGCGCGCCTCTGGCTGCGATGCGCTCTTGAGGTGGGAGCAACCCGAATTTCACAGAGACGCCTCTCTGACTATAATGCACCTAACTAACTATTCTGATATGACTGTGCATTTAGGAGAGGGGATACCCAAGGTTCTTTCTGTACAAATAGTTCCCCCACCTTCTGGAAGTTCTGTGCTTGTAACTTCCTCTGATCGGTCACTCTCTTTGACTCTGCCTTTTCCCTTTGCTTTCTGTCATCTACTATCTTTCTGCCTTACTGGTCCATTCTCCTGCCTTTGTTCTTGAAATTCTTACAAAAGATTTTCTCCAGCCGAAGACAGAAATGCTGGGCCTATTTCTTAGTTAGGCGCATAACGGAAGAATGAAGCATCTGCGCTCATAATGACTGGAAAATGTCTGAGCGATCGACGATGAAGAAGAAGGCCTGCTCATTTGGAAGCCGTGGGGATACTGGGGGGGGGGGGGGGGGGGGGGGGCTTTGTATAAATAGTTCCCCCACCTTCTGGGAGTTCTGTGCTTGTAACTTTCTCTCATCTGTCACTCTCTTTGACTCTGCCTTTTCCCTTTGCTTGCTGTCATCTACTATCTTTCTGCCTTACCGGTCCATTCTCCTGCCTTTTTTCATGACACACTTTCAAAAAGATTTCCTCCAGCCGAAGTCGGACTTGCTGGGCCTATGTCTTAGGTGCATAACGGAAGCATGAAGCATCTGCGCTCATAATGACTGGAAAGTGTCTGAGCGATTGACGATGACGAAGAAGGCCTGCTCATTTGGAAGAATATATAAAAAAAAAATTGCTCGCATATCTTCTTCTTCGTTTGATCTTCCACATTCAATGTACTGAAGATTCTAAAGATTAACTTGAAAATATGGTATGAAAATATTCTAAAAATTGCTAATGTACTGAGTATGAAGCAAAGTAAATGTTCTGTTTGGACATAAAAGCACATTTATTTTGAAACAAATAATAAAAAATAAAAGCAACATTCGTAAAGAGTGCTCACCTGCCTTTGACCAACGCTGAAATTGCTGCCGCTTTCCGACACCTCCGCATCTGAAACAGGGCACTCTTGTTCACTGACATCCTTAAAACTTTCAAAATCTGGTAAAAAGCACCCCCCCACCTACCATATTTTTCGGACTATAAGGCGCACCCCCAAATTTTACACAAATTTCAGATTTTGTTACTATACTTTCTTACTATTTTATTCATAGCATGGTAGTGGGGGCAAAGTGGTTTTCAAGGAAAATGGTCGGGGGTCCAGGGGGCCGAAGAAATTTCAATAAATGAGAGTGAAATTTTCACTTTTTCATGCCATTTCCATGTATTTTTTAATAATTTTGTTTCAAACTGTTTCGCGGATTTTCGGCGATTCGCGGAGGTCTACCATGCCTGCATATTGTAAGGCGCAGTGGTCTGAGTCTGGGAAAACAAATTATCGCCTTTTATTAGTCAGAAAATTACGGCAACAAAAACTCCATGAAACACGCCATTTCAAGGTTATCTCGCAAGAGAAGAAAAAAGGACATTTTTGGAAGGGAGCTTAATAATAAACTAGCTTAGTATTTACAATCCCCCCCCCCCCCCCCCCCCCCCCCCCCTGACCCCCTGCCACCTCCTCCGAAGCTTAAGGAAAAGTGCTATTTTAAAGGGATTTGACAGACTCTCTTTGAAGCAAAATACAAAGCTAAGGCATGACATGGGTACTTCGCCTTGGCTTAAGGCTATGTCAGACCAAGTGACAAAGGCTAGAACACCAAGGCTATATCAAAATGTTGTCTAAGCTATGCACAGGTATGCAGGGATTGCCTTCAGCCATGACAAGCTACTAGCTGGTGAAACGCTAATGAAATGCTTATAAAAAAAAGCTGGTGAAACGCTTATGAAATGCTGATGAAACGCTTATTAAACATTAATGAAATGCTAGTGAAACGCTATTGAAATGCTAATGAAACGCTATTGAAATGGTAATAGCATTTCATAAGCGTTTCACTAGTGTTTCTTTGGTGTTTTACCAGCGTTTCACTAGAGGTTCATTAGTATTTCACCAGTGTTTCACTAGAGGTTCATTAGCATTTCACCAGTGTTTCAATAGTGTTTCACTAGAGGTTCATTAGCATTTCACCAGCTTTTCATAAGTGTTTCACTAGAGGTTCACCAGTGTTTTACTAGAGGTTCACCAGTGTTTTACTAGAGGTTCACCAGTGTTTTACTAGAGGTTCACCAGTGTTTCACTAGTGTTTTATAAGTGTTTCACTAGAGGTTCACCAGTGTTTCACTAGTGTTTTATAAGTGTTTCACTAGAGGTTCACCAGTGTTTCACTAGTGTTTTATAAGTGTTTTACTAGAGGTTCACCAGTGTTTCATTAGCGTTCACTAGAGGTTCATCAGCATTTCACCAGCGTTTCATAAGTGTTTCACTAAAGGTTCACCAGTGCTTCATTAGCGTTTCACTAATGTTTCACCAGTGTTTCATTAGCGTTTCACCAGTGTTTCATTAGCGTTTCACTAGAGGTTCACCAGTGCTTCACTAGTGTTTCATTAGCGTTTCACTAGAGGTTCACCAGCGTTTCATTAGCGTTTTAAAAGCATTTCACTAGCATTTCTTTGGTGTTTCACCAGCATTTCATAAGTGTATCATTAGCTTTTCTCAAGCGTTTTACCAGCGTTCCATAAGCGTTTCACTATCTTTTCATAAGTGTTTCTTTGATGTTTTACCAGCGAATCATAAGTGTTTCACTAGCGTTTCATAAATGTATCATTAGCATTTCATTAGCTTTTCTCAAGCATTTCACCAGGGTTCCATAAGCGTTTCATCAGCTTTTCATCAGTGTTTCACTAGCGTTTCATAAGTGTATCATTAGCTTTTCTCAAGCGTTTCATTAGCATTTCACCAGCATTTCAATCAAAAATGGTCACACATGTAATGTTCTTGTCCCTAACTGATGCATTTGTACCATAGTGTTCAAGTGCTTAGGCTGTTCAGATAATCCCTGGAGTCGTTTAGCCAGGGTACGACGACGACAACAACAACGAAACAGACTGACCTAAGTTTTGGGGTGGCTGTTCAGATGATCCCTGGAGTCTTTTAGCCAGGGTACGACAACTACAACAACAGACTGACCTAACTTTAGGGGCAGCCCCTGCACAGTGTCCGTCATCTGCACTGCCTCCAGGGCTCTCCACAGCCGCTCCTCAGGCTACTGGTGCTCAGGGTCCAGGTTGAACCAGGGGGAGGGGGGCTGTTCAGGTGATCCCTGGAGTCTATTAGCCAGGGTACAACAACAACAACAGACTGACCTAACTTTAGGGGCAGCCCCTGCACAGTGTCCTTCATCTGTACTGCCTCCAGGGCTCTCCACAGCCGCTCCTCAGGCCACTGGTGCTCAGGGTCCAGGTTGAACCAGGCTGTTCAGGTGATCCCTGGAGTCTATTAGCCAGGGTACGACAACAACAACAACAGACTGACCTAACTTTAGGGGCAGCCCCTGCACAGTGTCCTTCATCTGTACTGCCTCCAGGGCTCTCCACAGCCGCTCCTCAGGCCACTGGTGCTCAGGGTCCAGGTTGAACCAGGCTGTTCAGGTGATCCCTGGAGTCTATTAGCCAGGGTACAACAACAACAACAGACTGACCTAACTTTAGGGGCAGCCCCTGCACAGTGTCCTTCATCTGTACTGCCTCCAGGGCTCTCCACAGCCGCTCCTCAGGCCACTGGTGCTCAGGGTCCAGGTTGAACCTAACGGTCAGCACCAACACACACTAAACGTAGTAAATGTCAATAACACTTCCGCAAAAACTGGACTATAAGACACACCTGTATATAAGCCGCATCCCCTAAATTGACAAAATATTAGGTATTTATTCACATATAAGCCACACCAGTTTATAAGCCGCAGAGAAAATTGTATGTGCACAAACCAAGACAAATAAAAAAAATTCTCCTATCAGTATTTTAATGTCCTCAGACACTTTAAACATGATTTGAATCTATTGATTACCAAAACCAGTTTTGAGTCAAAAGAAGCTCAAAATAGGCTGAAGAATGTGGCCAGAAACAGATGTAATCATACTGATAAATGTAGAATGGAAACAAATCCACAGATAAGCCGCATCAGTCTATAAGCCGCATGGGCCAAAGTTGAGGAAAAAAGTAGCGGCTTATAGTCCGCATTTTACGGTACTACCATAATTTTCGGGTTATTAAAGCGATATTTTTTTCTCCAATTTCGACCTATGCGCCTAATAAACGAGGGCGTCCTATTAGTAAAAAAAAAAACGTGAGAAGAGAGGCAACGATTGCTGTACTCTACTGTGAGTCAGACATCGAAAGTGGTCACGAGTCGCCGATACGACGAATACTCACGTTAAAATGCTTCAAAATCCCTATCATCGTCTGAGATACCTTCCAACAGATGCCATAACCCTTCATTGGATGTAAAAAGCATCGTTGTAGAGCTTAAAATGCCATAATTCTATCAGTTTTCGCGAAGAATTGTCCGAACACAACAACAGGAAGCAGCTCAAACGGAAGTTCGATTACTTGAAAGGGGAGCCAACTCTTGTTTATGACTGCAGTAATGGCGGTCGGTAAGCGTTTACAGGACACGTACAGGCTTCAAAGTTTGACCTTCTTTTGTGAGGTGCCTTATAAACGAGGGCGCCTTTTACTTTAATTTTTCCAATTTTTCTTGAAAATTGCTGTATTCGCCTTATACACAGCAGAGCCTAATGATCCGAAAAATACAGTACTACTACTACTAATAAGTTTTCATTGGCGCTTAATTTTAAGAAAGTCATAACAACAATAATTCAAATAATAAACAAACAAATCTCCCAAGTTTGAGGCAAAAGATTTTTGGTCCCCCCCCACCTCTTGCAATGAAGGTTCTTTTTGTCCATAATGCATGTTACAAACAAGACAATAGTCAAATATTACAATGATTAACTCAATCATACAGAATAGCCATCATCAAATCAAATTTGCTTATACATTAGCAGCAACTGGAAAATAAATATCCTCCAAAGAATCCATTAGTTTACCCAAAAACCAGCTTCACAAGAGGTTTATCTATGACATAAGAACAAAAACATAAAAAGGACGAAAAGGGGTGTGTGTGTGTGTGATTATGATCAACATCAACATTTCGAAAATAAGATATAAGATCAAATGGTCTTCTAGTTTGAGGCAAAAGGTCTCCAAGTTTGAGGCAAAAGGTCTTCTAGTTTTCAGGCAAAAGGTCTTTTAGTTTGAGGCAAAAGGTTTTCTAGTTTGAGGCAAAAGGTCTTCCATACGGCGGCTACCTCAAAGTCCCGGAGAAGAGGATGGGGTCCTGGGGGATGATGGCGAGGCGTGAGCGCAGGTGGTGCAGCGGCACGCGGGATATGTTGGTGTCGTCGATCAGAACCTCCCCGTCCGAGATGGTCAGCACCCGGAACAGAGCCAGCACCGTCGACGACTTGCCGCTCCCCGTCCTGCCGCACACCCCAACCTGCGTGGACGAGACGTGGCTTAGCTTTAACTCTCTCAACACTAATGTACGCTATAGCGTACATGTTTTGCGCAAACGTTCAACACTAGACAGGTTTGCATCATTACATTCAAATTATTTTTTAAATAATGCTTAACCGCACAGTTTTGAAAATTTGCGGTATTGTTTATAATAATAAAAGCTAGCGTATGCTATAATTCCAAAGTAAATTTTTTATTATTAGCAGATTTTTAAAAAAGCACGACAAAGAAGATGAAGAGAGGGGTAGTGACTCGTTTTCATTCATTGCCGTCCTAAAAATAGACTAGAAGTCATTTCATTGGTTGAAAACTATTAAGAGACCGTAGAGGAACACTTTTATACCAGTTTGGGTTGCATGGCTTTGCTGAGTTGTGAAGTGTGAATGCTTAAACACTATGTACGCTATAGCGTACTCTCGTGTTGAATGGTTGGAGTCATGATGGCAGATGTCTGCCGTCACTGTTAAGTCTCTGTTCAGGTCATGATGGCAGATGTCTGCCGTCACTGTTACGTCTCTGTTCAGGTCATGATGGCAGATGTCTGCCGTCACTGTTAAGTCTCTGTTCAGGTCATGATGGCAGATGTCTGCCGTCACTGTTAAGTCTCTGTTCAGGTCATGACGGCAGATGTCTGCCGTCACTGTTAAGTCTCTGTTCAGGTCATGATGGCAGATGTCTGCCGTCACTGTTAAGTCTCTGTTCAGGTCATGATGGCAGATGTCTGCCGTCACTGTTAAGTCTCTGTTCAGGTCATGACGGCAGTTCTGAATTTCCGATTTTTGTTTGTTTTGCTTTTCAGCACACACAAATAACGCTATTCAAGGCAGCTGTAAATTCAAGAAAAGTAAATATCCAGAAATAACACAACACAGCACTATACACATCATCAATGTACAAGACTAATACAGGAAGAGAGAGAGAGAGAGAGAGAGAGAGAGAGAGAGAGAGAGAGAGAGAGAGAGAGAGAGAGAGAGAGAGAGAGAGAGAGAGAGAGAGAGAGAGAGAGAGACAGACAGAGAGACAGACAGAGAGAGTGGAGACAGAAAGAGTGTGTAAGAAGAGAAGGTAAAGGTAAAGATGTGCCCCCCCCCCCCCCCCACCCACCCCTCCATTTTTCGGTTGTTTCCACTTTTTCAGTCTTGCCTTTCTTACAACAGATTGAGTACTTCATCCTCTATCGTTTGCTATATCTAACACTATTCTTCATCCATTTACATCATTAAACACATGCATTCAATATTAGTAAAAGATAAAGGCAAGACGGAAAAACGCAATGAACCAGGACTGTGACAAATGTTCCGCAGCTGTTGTGTGTACTGGGGGGGGGGGGGGGGGGGGGGGGGGTGGGGGGGGGGGGGGGGGGGGGGGTCCTATTAGATAATAGCCTTTATCATGACTGCGATTAATTATTCAACAAAGATAATTAGCTGAAAAGGTTAATAAAATACAGCTTAATGTTTGGTAAGAAAGGCAAAGTGTGAAAATGTGGGGAGAGCCGAGAAATGTAAGGGGGGGGGGGCACATCTTGACCTTTACCGAAGAGAAGAGAATACATGTGAAAATGACAGCTCGGTTTATTACTGACCTTTTCCCCTGGGTTGATGATGAAGGAGGCGTTGTTGAGCACAGGTTCCAGTTCCTCGTCGTACGTCAAGCTCACGTTGCGGAACACCACTTTACCCTTGGGTGGCCATGATTCGTCGTACACATCCTTACCTGCACGTACGGTGACCCACAATTACCCACCATGACTTCGTCTGCGTGTACCGAGTAGCATTGGATATGGAAGGTCATCTTCTGGCATACATACATATATATATATGCGTGTTGCTTTGATACAACTTTTTGTGTCTAATGTCTGAGTTTGTGAACTTCAGAAACAAACTCAGTTATCATTAACCCTTTCGCCGCCAGCCATTTTTCAGCCAAAGAAATCCCATCATACTTATTTGGGTGGAGAAAAAAAATCATGCAATATTGGAAATTCCTCTGTGACATGTATAACCTCCTTACCTCCCAAAATTAAGAAAATAGGCTCTTTGGATAACAGATCCAGGTTTCATGCGTTTTAGTGATATGGATATTAAACCATTGTGGTGCAAAAATGCGACATTGGCGGCGAAAGGGTTAACTTTATGCTTTGTTCTGTGTTCTAAAAAAGAAAAGAAAAAATGAATAGAGGTGATTTGCATTTCTTATATAAGTGTGTGTGTGTGTGTGTGTGTGTGCGTGTGTGTGTGTGCGTGCATGCATGCATGCATATATGTGTGTGTGTGATTCACTCACTGTCTTGTGTTATGGTGCTGGGTTCGGCAGGCAGGTCGGTATACTCCAGCACTCTCTCCACAGCATGTGCGCGCGTGCATGAGTGCGAGCGTGCGTGAGTGTGTGTGTGTGTGGTTCACTCACTATCCTCGCCTTGGCTTAAGGCTGTGTCAGACCAACTGACACAGGCTAGAACACCAAGGCTACATCAAAATGTTGCTATGCTCCTCAGAGTTACGCAGGGATTGTCTTTAGCCATGACAAGCTCCTAGCATAACATCATCATCAGTCTCCAAAGTCTGAGTGTGGCTGCCCACGTGGCAGGATAACCAAAAACAGTCAGTGTGTTTTTGGTGTGTGTGTGAGTATGATATTAAATGGGTTAGTGTAAGGCGTATTATGATTATTGTGTTTTTGGTGTGTGTGCGAGTATGATATTAAATGGGTTAGTGCAAGGTTGAAAAAACATACACAAAACAAAAACAAAAAAAGTCACACACATAATGTTTGTCATCCCTAGCTGATGCATTTGTACCCTAGTGTTTCAAGTGCTTCGGCTGTTGGGATGATGATCCCTGGAGTCTTTTAGCCATGGTATGACAACAACAAACAACTCACTGTCCTGTGCTGTGGTGGTGGTGCTGTGTTCTGCAGGCAGGTCACTGTACTCCAGCACTCTCTCCACAGCATTCATGGCCATCTCCACCTCTGTGGACACCCGCACTATCCAGTTCAACTGACCCGACACAACAAACAACTCACCATCCTGTGCTGTGGTGGTGGTGCTGTGTTCTGCAGGCAGGTCACTGTACTCCAACACTCTCTCCACAGCATTCATGGCCATCTCCACCTCTGTGGACACCCGCACTATCCAGTTCAACTGACCCGACACCTGACACAGCAACAAACAAAATTCAGCACATATACAAATTCGCAGAGACATACTTAAAGCACACAAGCACATGCACGCATGCTAGTGCATCTCATCAAAAAAGCATACACACAGTCACACACACACACACAAAAACACATAACCATGTTAGATGGAGGATTTTATTTTGAAAAAGACACATTTTTGAACATTGACCTGGGTGGAAGCAAAGATAGTCTAAAAGGGTAAGATGGATTACTTAAAAAATCGGCGAACCGGGCTGATCGAGTTATCGTTAGTGCGGACGTGTACACTATTCACAGTGGAGGCTATCCAAAAACTCGGACTGGAACTTGAACGGAGAATTCAACTGGCCTATCGATGTGTAAAATGTGTCACGTTTCAAAGGGACATAACCAGTGTTTCTGTCCTCACTACTCATATAGGGAAAAGAGACCGGATGCTTATCTTCCCCTGTACAGTCTTTGGTGGAAGGAAGAAGGGTAAGGGTGAGCGAAAGTGGAGAGAAAGTTATTTTGAAGTTTTATGCATGAAAATTGAAGCAGGAAAGGGAAAAGAAAGTGTGTGTGTCAAAGTCAAAGTTTTTATTTTCAGATGGAACATTGAATAAGCAATAATGGTTTGCTTTTTTACATCAAGCCATCAAGTGTGTGTGTGTGTGTGTGTGTGTGTGTGTGTGTGTGTGTGT
Source organism: Phymorhynchus buccinoides (assembly GCA_017654935.2). NCBI lineage: Eukaryota > Metazoa > Mollusca > Gastropoda > Neogastropoda > Raphitomidae > Phymorhynchus > Phymorhynchus buccinoides. The sequence continues at coordinate 49,484,268 of CM065702.1, read as the reverse complement.
GTACATGCTTGCGTGTGTGCATGAGTACGCGAGCGTGTGAGTGCATGCCTGCCTGCGTGTATGTGTTGCGTTCGTCTACTTTCATATAAGAAAAAAAGGCTTGAGGGGGGGCTCGCTGAAGGCTCTGTTCGCGAGTGTCATTGTGACAAAACAATGTTAAATAAGGCCGGGTTCACATTAGACGCGTAAGTGCCGTACGGAAAACCCTAAATAAGTGGAAGAAAGAAGGATAAAAGTTTACGCATATAGGGGAAATTCGGACGCGTGCACAAATCTTTTCCCTTCTTTGTTTCACTTATTTATGGATTGCGCACGGGTTTCCGCATGGAATATCCGCTTATGTGTGTACACGGCCTAAAGAGCGCCTAACTAAACTGAACACAACAACACAGTGTGCCCCCCCCCCCCCCACACACACACACACAGAGACAAAGCAATGTAGGACGGACCTACCATGAGAGAGTAAGTGATGCAGAGGCCGATGAAGGCAGGGTCGATGCCACCGGCCACCCCGGCACTGAGACTGGCAACGGCAGAGGCAAACACCAACGCACAGCTCATGAAGTCCTGAAACACACACATTTGTGGCATAGTAGCTCATTTATGTCTATTTAATTACTTATTATTTGTTTTATTTGTTATTATTATTAATATATATATTTTAAAAACAATTTAGTTATATTTTCTAACTTGCTTTGGCTTGGCTGTGCGCATGACCATCGTTTTTCTTTTTCTTTTTTACTCCAACATCGGCAGAATCTTCAACTTGAAGAAGGGGGCCGATCAACGGGAAGAAGAAGTTGTAATGTGTTCACCTCGTAAGCAACAAACCCGGGATCATTCCTGGCCGCAGCGGGAAAGTTTTTCCCCCTCACTCTCTAGGTCTTTTGGATGAAAACTAGGTCTTTTGGATGAAAAAAAAGAAGAAGAAAGGTCTTTTGGATGAGACGACAAAAAAACGAGGTCCCGGGTGCTCGTGCCACTACGCACACGTTACAGAACCCAATGGCAACAAAGAAGTTGTTATTTGGTTAAGATTTACCCATCCATTCTTTCCCTTCAGTCAAAAAAACAACATAACAAAACACTACCAAAAACAAAGAAAATACAAGCAAAAAAATGTGGGTGTCACTGCACTAGCAGCAGGTGGGAGCTGCTCGAATTTCACAGAGACGTGTCGAGTGTCTGTGACGAGAAAGTAATACCAATACCACACACACATACGCAACACAACACAACACACACACACAGAGACACACACACACACTTACCAGTTTCACTCCCAGCCAGCGGTTAGCAGTGTGGAGGAAGATGAAGGGGGTGACATTCGTGTCGATCACACACACACACACACAGACAAGCACAACACATACACACACCCAGACACTTACCAGTCTCACTCCCAACCAGCGGTTAGCAGTGTGGAGGAAGATGAAGGGGGTGACATTCGTGTCGATCACACACACACACACACACTCACACACACAGAGACAAACACAACACACACACACACTTACCAGTTTCACTCCCAGCCAGCGGTTAGCAGTGTGGAGGAAGATGAAGGGGGTGACTTTCGTATCGATCACACACACACACAGACAAACACAACACACACACACTTACCAGTCTCACTCCCAGCCAGCGGTTAGCAGTGTGGAGGAAGATGAAGGGGGTGACATTCGTATCGATCACACACACACACACAGACAAACACAACACACACACACTTACCAGTCTCACTCCCAGCCAGCGGTTAGCAGTGTGGAGGAAGATGAAGGGGGTGACATTCGTGTCGATCACACACACACACACACACACACACAACACACACACACACACAGACAAACACAACACACACACACACTTACCAGTCTCACTCCCAGCCAGCGGTTAGCAGTGTGGAGGAAGATGAAGGGGGTGACGTTCGTGTCGATCACACACACACACACACACACACACACACACACACACACACACACAGACAAACACAAAACACACACACACTTACCAGTCTCACTCCCAGCCAGCGGTTAGCAGTGTGGAGGAAGATGAAGGGGGTGACGTTCGTGTCGATGGCCTGCATGGCACGACGCCAAAACTCACGCTCCACCCTGCAAGAATAAAAAAACCATTCATTCCAAACAATACCCCCACCCACCCCACCCCCGTGGGGATACTGGGAGGTCCTTTGAATAAATAGTTCCATCTTCTGGAAATTCTGTGCTTGTAACTTCCTCTAATCTGTTACTCTCTTTGACTCTGCCTTTTCCCTTTGCTTGCCATCATCAAAAAGCCTGAATATACAAAGAGCTCACACTCCGCAGGTGACTGAAGCCGTTTTTTAACTCCCACCCTTTCACCTACACTACAGCTGGGGATCATTGTGAACTCACTCACTGCTTACAACAACACTAAAACTTCCCACCTTCCACCTTTTCACCTTCCAGGTGGGAAGTGAGAAAGTTGGTTTCATTCTTTGCAAGGTTTGTAGGCTGCGAAGTTATTACTCTTTGTAACATTTAGGCTTTTTGCCTTACCGGTCCATTCTCCAGCCTTTTTTTCTTCAAGAAACACTTTTCAAAAAGATTTCCTCCAGCTGAAGTCGGACTTGCCAGGCCAAACTTGTTCTTAGTTAGGCGCATAACGGCAGCATGACGCATCTGCATTCATAATTGACAGGAAACTGTCTGAGCGATCGAAGAAAAAGAAGAAAATATGCGCAAAGCTCTCTGGGAAATGCATGTTGCTTTCTTGCCAACGGTGTAAAGAAATTCTCCAGGGAGTTAAAAACCTGACCTGAAGACAGATGCCAATGTAATTTTTTTTTACTGAATCACTTTTATGCTTTGATTACATTTATTCTGACTGTGTGTGTGTGTGTGTGTGTGTGTGTGTGTGTGTGTGTGTGTGTGTGTGTGTGTGCGTGTGCGTGTGCGTGTGCGTGCGTGCGCATGCGCATGTGTGTGTATAAATTTACTGTAATATTATGTACCTGCTTACATTTACTCTTTCCATCTGGTTTGACCTGTAGTTAATTTTCATACGTACAAATGTCTTTCTCAATGCTACGTTGTTCTTGTCGGTTTATTAAAGTGCATGCCGAGCAATGAATCTCTTTACCTTTAAAGACAACAATAACTGTTGTCGTTGCTGTCGTTCCCTGGCTTAAAGACCACAGGGGTCATCCCAACAGCCGAAGCACTTGAACACTATGGTACAAAGCTAGGGATGAGAACATTATGAGGCAATGTCAAAAGGTGCCATGCCCCACCCCTACCTCACAAAATTGTCCATAACTTAATTTCATGATGCTTATGATCTCAGTGATTAGTCTGTCTGTGTTGTAGAAACATTAAAAATGTTTATTAAACAGTAAAAGCTATTGAAGACATCAAATTTAAAAAAATATTAGCGAAAATACCAGCACTAGATGGCCGAAATCGGCGTGCATTTTGACTGTGGTGAACAGTGCACCACTTGGAGGGCTTGTGGTTCCAAATAGATGCAAATAGCAAACCTATTTTCAGTTGTATTATGTTGTTCTGTAATCTTTGCAACTATAATAATGTTCAAAATAAAATGTTCATGTGTATCTTTACGGTAATATGACCTCAAAGTCAGTATGTTACTTACTACAATTGTCGTCACATTGAGAGCTAGCAGATAACTGTTTACCTTGACTAACAAAAATATGGAACGAGTCTAAAACGAAGGTTATAGATCCATTGGAAGTTGCTCTTTTTAACACCTATTAGTACAATAGTTTTTTGGGGGTAATAGTTAGCAAAATTACATCATTTACGGATTGTCGTCACGACATCACAAGTAACACTTATGAGCTTTCAATGTTTATTACAATTAAAAAATTCAGTCAACAAGAACGGAACCCACAGTTTCTGTAAACCTTCGACTCATTGTGCATGCTCAATAGCTTTTCCACTCTTTTCAACATCGAAAGAGCGAAGAGAAGGCTCATAAATTTTTGTTGTCACGGAGGAATTTATGTGAATTTTTTTATCATTACTTTACAATATACACATGGAATGTTTCTTTGAAGAAATAAACATTTGTTTGCTGTTTCTGAGATTTTCTTTTATGGTAGGCAATTGTGTGTGAGTGAGGCAACGACGTATGTGTAGGTGATGATACAAAATTAAGCATAACACATGTGTTATTACTAAAGTGTCAAAAACAATTATACCAGATTATTCTAGCAATGTGACTTTATTTATTTCTGCTTTATGAAGATGATCTTTGCTTTACTCTTCACACAGCATAGTACTTTATGTTGTCACGTGTCACAAGTAACATGCCTCCTCAAGACAATTTAAAATTGTGATAAATCATAATCTAAGTTAATTTATCCATAAATTCACACAAAGTCATTTTATTGGAGTTGAAAAGAAACAGAAAAGGTCAAAAGAATGGCTGACAATGACATTTTATTTTTCACTTCCTTGGAAAGCACCTTTTGACATTGCCTCTTATGTGTGTGACCGTCTTCGATTACCCCGCCACGTGGGCAGCCACACTCACGACTTCGGAGGAATTTGGACTGATGATGTTATGCTAGGAGCTTGCCATGGCTAAAGACAATCCCCGCATAACTATGCAGAACATAACAATATTTTGATGTAGCCTTGGTGTTCTAGTCATAACTGTGATTGTGTAATTGATTCAGGCGCATAGCCCGAAGAGAAGCACACGTGCAGGGTGCTCCTGGGAAATAAAAAAAATCCTGCAAGGCAGGGGCCGCCAAGTTAATAACTTGACTTAAGCAATCCTAAAAATATAAAATTCCTGGTGAAGGCATGTAAATATTTATCTGTACTAATTTCTTTTATGTTCTAGACATGCAAGAAACTAACAAAACGTGTATAAATAGGAAATTTGTTGCTTCTCAAATTCTCATAATCCGGCGACGCCGGCTCCAGGCAATAAAAAAATCTTGCATTTCAGGACATCCTGAAAGCAGGAGCATCCATGAACGTGTGTGTGTGTGGACACAGAGAGAGAGGCGGCTCTTCACCTGAAGGCCCTGATGGTCTGCAGCCCTGACAGGGTCTCTGAGAAGTGGGATTGTGTGATTGATTCAGACGCATAGCCTGAAGAGAAGCACATGACTGTGGTGTGTGTGTGGACACAGAGAGAGGCGGCTCTTCACCTGAAGGCCCTGATGGTCTGCAGCCCTGACAGGGTCTCTGAGAAGTGGGATTGTGTGATTGATTCAGACGCATAGCCTGAAGAGAAGCACATGACTGTGGTGTGTGTGTGGACACAGAAAGAGGCGGCTCTTCACCTGAAGGCCCTGATGGTCTGCAGCCCTGACAGGGTCTCTGAGAAGTGGGAGAAGATGGGCGACTTGGTCACGCTGTCCAGACGCTGAAGCTCTCTGAAACCAGGAAACAAAGATTTCAACAACAAAATTATTTCCTCGTGGTGCATTCCTTTTTTATATTTAAGCCTTCATTCTCTATATCGTCGGTGAAATTTAAAAACCTTGTACAGTCGACCCCCTCTTTTAAGACCTTCAAAAAATCGCGGAAAATCGGTCGTAAAAGAGGGGGGTCTTAAATCAGGGGTGACCAAAACAATGCACTCAGTGACTCACTACACCGTATATGACGCACAGCACATGCATACACTAGAACTAAAACATGCTTTCTCCGTCATTCTTGAATGAAACATCGCGGTCTAGCTAATATACGAAAACGAGCGAAAACGGGCTAAAACGGAAAGTGTGCTCGCGGCCCGTGTTGCACTCACACACAAACTACACATAACAACAGTACAGACCTAATTTTCGCCATTTTACGCTCTGGCAGTTCATTTTCAATCATAGTTTGCACACACGGAACTTTTACCGCGCATACAACTCGGCTGACAAAATGGCGCCGCACACACCGCAAATACGAAATCACGGCAAACGCTAATGCGCCAGCTGCTTTCATTTATCGGATTTTGTGTGTTGTTTGCATTCAGTGAGTGTTTCAGTGCATGCACTAACGCTGATTTATCAGTTTGATAACGGAAAGGAGCTGCTTTTCAACTTATTTTTTGTAAAGTGAGACCATTCACTGAGTTCCAACTTATGGAGTGTGACCGATCACCTAGTTTCAACTTGGGAGTTGACTTCGCATTTAGGCCTACGTGTGCACAGAGTTCGTAAAGATCGACACGATCGCGACTGTTTCAGTTCAAACTTTGATCATAAACTGCTCAGTGATGACACATGTGCATAAAAGTGGTGACATTTAGTGGTCAGATCGTGATATCGCTGATTAAATTCTTCAATTTCGGCATGAGAACGGTTCGTTTTTACCGAGATTGACCTAACAACAGTGGTACCCCAGTTGTGCGTCGGCTCGAACTGAGGCCGAGAAGGATAGATATCATCGTTTTTGCGACTGATAATTGTCAGAATGTGTTGCATCGGTCGTAAAATCAACAAGATTTACGGTCGCAAAACGCGTTAGAGGGGGAGTCGTAAATGAGGAGGCAAGTTTAGAAGAAAAACGATCCGTCATTCATATTTCAGTCGTAAAAGAGGGGAGGTCGTAATTCAGAGGGCCGTTCGTGAGGGGGTCGACTGTATCTCAATTTTTTTAATTTTTTAGTTAGATACATAGTCAGATCTCTAATTTTCCCCGCCACTTTCCACCAAAAGCTCGTATCTCTAACGACTTTCTATCTGGGGTAAATGAGGTTGTATAAATTGAAGAAAAACTTGCAAGTCCCAAATTCAGATCTAATTAAGGAGAAAAACCTCGTATCTTCGTTCTTTCAAGTATTAAAAAAAAAAAAAGAAGTAATTTTTACAAAATGCAGGACTAAACTTGCAATGTCTTGAACAACATATTCATCATAGTTAATCAATTATGGTAAACACGGTTACATTTTAAAACTTTTTTTTTCACTTTTCTCAAAACTACCAAAATTGACGAAAATTGAACAAAGGGTAATTACTCTCTTTTTCTAATTAACTCCCCTCCACCAAAGTTGATTACGATACCATTCACCTAGCAGTGCGTGGGTCAGAACCAAAAAGAATGTGCCAAGTTCGCCATTATGACCCTCCACCCACACAGTACACATCAACAATGGTGGAGAGGACGACATACAAACAAATCAACACATGTCCAAGAGTGGCATAGCCACCAAAATTGAGAAACAAGATTTTTGAATTTCACCGACGATATACAGTATTTTGGGGATTATAAGGCGCACCCCCCAAATTCAACACAAAATTCAGATGGTGTTATTCTATTTTCTTACTGTATTATCAGTCCCAGAGGGGCAGTGGGTGGATGCCTCATGCCCCCTCCCCCTCCACAAGTCTCCCCCCGTGGGGATACTGGGGAGGGGGGGGGGGTCTTTCGTAAAATAGTTCCCCCACCTTCTGGAAGTTCTGTGCTTGTAACTTCCTCTTAATCTGCCACTCTCTGTGACTCTGCCTTTTCCCTTTGCTTTCTATCATCTACCGGTACTATCTTTCTGACTTATTGGCCCATTCTCCTGCCTTTTTTCAAAACAAATCTTCCAAATAATTTTTTCTCCTTTGAGCTTCTCCGAAATCGGAATGTGTCGGCTCTGCGCAGCGGGGAAGACCATTGAAAACTGAAAAAAACCGGACACATATGTACCTTACCCATTATGGCCATATGGCTTGGGAACGCAGAAGAAGAAGAAGAAGAAGAATCAGTCACATTATAAGGCGCAGTGGTCTCAGTTCTGGGGAAAAAAGCATCGCCTGATAGTCTGTAAAATACGGTACCATTCTTACGGTTTGCATGTGTACATTTTCTCTACAAAATCCAGTGTTGATTTGTATGATGGACCTATGTGTGTCACTGACGCCCAAAACTGCCATGTGATGCACTGGGTTTCATACCAATGCGTCCCCCCCCCCCCCCAGTAGGGATACCGGGGGGGGTCTTTCGCACAAATAGTTCCCCCACCTTCTGGAAGTTTTGTGCTTGTAACTTCCTCTATTCCATCACTCTCTTTGACTCCGCCTTTTGGTTACTGTCATCTGCTATCTTTCTATCTTACTGGTCTATTCTCCTGCCTTTTTTCTATAAATTCTTACAAAGATTTCTTTAGCCGAAGTCGGACATGCTGGGCCTATTTCTTAGTTTGGCACATAACGGCAGCATGACGCATCTACGCTCATATGACAGGAAACTGTCTGAGCGAACAAAGAAAATACCAACGCCTCACTAAATAGCATATGTTCACCTGGCATGTCCTAAGCATGTTAAGTAAGAATTTGACATTCTGAAATTAAAGCAAACCCACATTAACCAACCTGCCATAGTTACTTGACACAGTAGCATCCATGCTTTTGCCCCCATTTCCCCTACCCCCGAATTCTTTGTCCCCATTTCTCCTACCCCCTGAATTCTTTGCCCTCTTTTCCCCTACCACCTGATGTCTTTGCTCCCATTTCCCCTACCCCTTTCCCCACATTTCCCCTACCCCCTGAACTCTTTGTCCCCATAACCCCTACCCCTGGAACTCTTTGGTCCAATTTCTGCTACCCCCTTATCTCTTTGACCCCCTTTCCCTAACCCTCTGAACTCTTTGTCCCCTCCCCCCCCTCCCCGAACTCTTTGCCCTCCTTTTCCCCTACCCTCTGAACTCTTTGCCCCCCTTTCCCCTACCCCCTGAACTCTTTGCCCCCCCCCCCTCCTTTACCCTCTGAATTCTTTGCCCCCCTTTCCCCTACCCCCTGAACTCATTTGCCCCCCCTTTCCCCTACCCTCTGAACTCTTTTGCCCCCCTTTCCCCTACCCCCTGAAATTCTTTGCCCCCCCCCTCCTTTACCCTCTGAATTCTTTGCCCCCCCCTTTCCTCTGCCCCCTGAACTCTTTGCCCCCCCTTTCCCCTACCCTCTGCGCCACCCACCCCCCTCCTTTACCCTCTGAACTCTTTGTCCTCATTTCCCCTACCCCCTTTTACCCTTTGCCCCCATTTCCCCCTACCCCTTGAACCCCTTAACTTTTTTTACCCCCATTTCCCCTAACCCCTTGAACTCTTTTGCCTCCTCTTCCCCTACCCCCTATTAACCCTTTGGTTACCTGCTGGAGCTGCGGAAGAATCTCTGCAGGAGGTAGCATATGAGGGCCCCAATTTCCCCTAACCCCTTGAACTCTTTGCCCCCATTTCCCCTACCCCCCCATAACCCTTTGGTTACCTGCTGGAGCTGCGGAAGAACCTCTGCAGGAGGTAGTAGACGAGGGCCAGGGGGAGGGCAGCCAGCACGAACCAGGGGGTGATCACCGCGTTGAGAATGACCGCCGACAGGCAGTACAGGATGCAACGCAGCAGGTTCTCCAGGAACCCCGCCAGTTTCTGTGAGCAGAGACGCCACGGGGTTAGGCAGCCACTGTGTGAAGTACAGGGGGGACCTCCCGCTATATACATTTTTCCTCATCATATAAGTAAAAAGCCAAGTGTCCCGTGTGTGTGTCTGTCTGTCTGTCTGAAACACAAAACGGGCCTTATAACTCTGCCGTTTTTTGACCGAATCGCTTCAAATTTGCTGTGAGCCCTAACGGGGCGATGGCAACGGCAACCGAGGCGGCCGTGTCATTTGCGCGGTTTGGCAAATGCGCGAAACGCGTATCCGCCGGACTCTCGGCGCCCGTATCTCCGGCATTTCTGGACCGATTGCCTTCAAATTTGGCAGGTAGATGACCGGGGACGGTGACTATCCGTGTGCCAAACCGGAAGTGAATCGGTTCAGAAATGCGCGCGCTATACGCCGCTTCACCTTTTCGCGGACCCGGCGAAACCAGTACGTGGCGTTACCAGTACGGTGCATTGCCCAGTACTAGGCGTTGCGCTAGTTATTATTATTATTATAAGACTTCCCATTATAAGACTCCCTCCTGTATAATGTCCCATATGTGCCTTCCCAGGTCGAGAGGACGTAAAGCTTTTAACCTCTTCCCTGCCTGGCTACGAGACGGTCTCATACTTAATGATGTCATTGTTGATGTCATAACTTATGATGTCATAAGCCTGGGGTGATGTTTTTTTGGCTTAGATAAGCCAGAAAGGATATATCTCTAGACCATTTTCTCAGATTGAGTCTAACAGATTTGTTTTAAACTTTATAATTAAAAAAAAATCGATAATTTCTCCAGTTTTCCTCTGGCAGTGAAGGGGTTAAATTTCATTCTCCCTCCCATATAAGACGTACTTCTCTGAGACATTGCCCATCTTTGTAAGCATTAAAATTACCTCCCTTTATAAGACCCCTCCCTTATAAGACCTCATTTTGGATGATTTTTGGAGGTATTTATAAGGGAGCTTCCACTGTACAGGGGGCCGCTTCACAAGAGAGAGCAACGATCGTAGCTGTTCGCACAACTCGGTAAAAACGGTCCTGAGAAATACCTTCGTTCGCCGATAGTTTGGCTAGCGTTTTGATCTGCCTCAAAAGCGAGCTCGCAACGAATATCACGTGACTTGCACAGGGTTCTTTTCTCTTCTTCTTCTGAGTTCCCAGGCCAAAAGGCCATAATGGTTAAAGTACGTATGTGTCCATATTTTCAGTTTTGACAAAAGGCCATAATGGGTAAAGTACGTATGTGTCCATTTTCAGTTTTGACAAAAGGCCATAATCGGTAAAGTACGTATGTGTCCATTTTCAGTTTTGACAAAAGGCCATAATGGGTAAAGTACGTATGTGTCCATTTTCAGTTTTGACCAAAAGGCCATAATGGGTAAAGTACGTATGTGTCCATTTTCAGTTTTGAACAAAAGGCCATAATGGGTAAAGTACGTATGTGTCCATTTTCAGTTTTGACAAAAGGCCATAATGGGTAAAGTACGTATGTGTCCATTTTCAGTTTTGACAAAAGGCCATAATGGGTAAAGTACGTATGTGTCCGTTTTCAGTTTTCACTGGTTTTCCCCCCGCTGCACACAGCCGACACATTCTGATTTCGGAAGAGCTCAAAGGAGAAAAATTAGTTGGAAGATTTTTTTGTTTTTTAAAGGCAGGAGAATGGGTCACTAAGTCAGAGAGATAGTAGATGATTGCCAAAAGGCAGAGTCAAAGAGAGTGGCAGATTAGAGGAAGTTACAAGCACAGAACTTCCAGAAGGTAGGGGAACTATTTTTACGAAAGATCCCCCGGTATCCCCACAGGGAGACTCACTCGTGGAAGGGGCGGGGTCGTCCAACTCCCCGTATGGAGGCACGAGACATCCACCCACAGCCCCATACCATGGGCCAATCAGTGATGTCCCGAGGCCCCGGTCATAGGCCATTGACCTACCGTGGAACCTACCCCTTATTATAAGACCTTCAAAAATCATCCCAAATGAGGTCTTATAATGGGAGGGAGTCGTATAATGGAGGTAATTTTAATACTGACAAAGAAGGGCAATGTCTCAGAGAAGTAGGTCTTTAAAAAAAATTTAATTTGTATCAATGACCACTGTTTTACTATCATCATCACATCAAAACACAGAACAACTGACTGATCAATGTAGGTCTTATGTGGGAGGGAGTCTTATAATGTGTTCTTTTAGAAGGGAGGTTCCACTGTATTAAAATGTAAAATGTCCCTATTGTGTTCTCCCTTGCCAGGACAAATGTCTGATCAACTATTTTTTAACACTGGCACGCTTTGTCTTATTGATTTCTGCAAGAGCCAGGACATTGTCCTATGGTTTGTACCCACGTGTCGTCATATCCGGCCACAAGGAGCGTGCCATATTATGGGAGACCGCCATCTTAGTCAGTAACTTTGTTTGAAAAATGCCCGATCGATGCTGTTTACACACAAATCTGACCAAGATGGCGACACTTCCGTTGGAAGGGTCGAGATGCGCATGCAGGTGGGGGGGAGCCATTGATTTCTCTTGCCTCAGGACAGTTTGTCCTACCACTTTTCAATCTCCAGTACAACACTGTTGACGGGGTTAGGCAGCCACAGTGTGAAGCACAGTGTGTATGTCTGTGTTCCATGTAGAGTGTGCATGTGAGAAACATAACTTCTCCTTCTTCTTCTTCGACCGCTCTGAAGTATCTGAAGTATACAGAAATATATTGACCCGACATGCAATGCGACATTTGTATTACCGGTACTACCTATCCCATAAGACTGTGTCTCTATCAATGCTAATTAACCATACCTGATCAATGGCGATGATATCGGAAGAAAAACGATTGATTATCCTCCCACTAGGATTTGTGTCAAAGAATCTGCAAAAACGAAAGTGGTACGAGTTAATTAACAAAAACAAACAACAAAACACGTACGTAGAAAGTCAATGTCCCCATCCCGATCTGACATTCCCTAAATGTCATTTCTTGCAATCACGAGTCACAAACAACACACAAGTACACAAGCAAGCATGTACATACAAACACACACACACACCTTTCTTTTCTTCCACCTTTCCCAAACATCACTAAACCCCATTAGGAATACACACACACTCTCTCTCTCTCTCTTCACCCACCCCCCCTCCACCCCTCTCTCTTCTTCTCCTTTCTGTCTCTCTAAAATCTTTATCCTTATTAAATAAAGTTTTTCAGTGTTCAGTGTTCTCTCTCTCTCTGTGTGCGAATATTTGAATTTATTTGCATGTTTGTTTGAGGGCAAGATGTAAAAAAAAAACAGCCCACTGTGTGCTTACTCTTTTTCCCTCAATAAAAAAAGTTCCGTTCGTTCGTCCGCTCGTTCGTTCTCTCACCCACCTCATGGGCAGACGCATGACATTCCTCAGCATGCTCAGATAGAGCACTTTCCCTCCGTAGGTTCCGGAGATGAGGACGACAAACGTTGCCAGGAAAGCAGCCACCACGGACAGGGAGGAGAGGGTGACGTACACCATCAGGTAGTACTGGCCATCAAAGGCGCTGTCCTGTTGACAGGAAACAACACGCATTGTCAACACTTTCAGGGAGGAGAGGGTGACATACACCATCAGGTAGTACTGGCCATCGAAGGCGCTGTCCTGTTGACAGGAAACAACACCTCATTGTCAACACTTTCAGGGAGGAGGGGGTGACGTACACCATCAGGTAGTACTGGCCGTCGAAGGCGCTGTCCTGTTGACAGGAAACAACACGCATTGTCAACACTTTCAGGTAGTACTGGCCGTCGAAGGCGCTGTCCTGTTGACAGGAAACAACACGCATTGTCAACACTTTCAGGGAGGAGAGGATGACGTACACCATCAGGTAGTACTGGCCATCGAAGGCGCTGTCCTGTTGACAGGAAACAACACGCATTGTCAACACTTTCAGGGAGGAGAGGATGACGTACACCATCAGGTAGTACTGGCCGTCGAAGGCGCTGTCCTGTTGACAGGAAACAGCACGCGTTGTCAACACTTTCAGGGAGGAGAGGATGACATACACCATCAGGTAGTACTGGCCGTCGAAGGCGCTGTCCTGTTGACAGGAAACAACACGCATTGTCAACACCATCAGGTAGTACTGGCCATCGAAGGCGCTGTCCTGTTGACAGGAAACAACACGCATTGTCAACACCATCAGGTAGTACTGGCCATCGGAGGTGCTGTCCTGTTGACAGGAAACAACACGCATTGTCAACACTTTCAGGTAGTACTGGACGTCGAAGGCGGTCCTGTTGACAGGAACCAACACTCGTTGTCAACACTTTCAGGCAGGGGAATTGGAAAAATTAAGAAAAAAAGCTGAAAAGCGGGGGTCTAGGGGCTGCAGAAGGCACTTTCAGGTATGGGAATTGAAAAAATGAAAAAGAGAGATTATGGATGAAAGAGCAAAATTACAAGCATAATTATAGTCAGCATACACGTCTGTTAAGACAGACTTCCGATTTCCGTTTGTTTTGCTCCCCCCCCCCACAGATCTATAATGCAAAACGAAAGACATCATCATTGTTTCACTCCATAAATATTCCCCTTAAAACAAAAGTCGCACAAAAGCTGAACACACCACACACACACACACCTAACCCGAAGACGGAGTGTGGCTGCCCATGTGGCGGGGTAATCAAAAACGGTCACACGCGTAAATGTTCTCATCCCTAGCTGGTGCATTTGTACTGTAGTGTTCAAGTGCTTCCGCTGTTGGGATGATCCCATGAGTCTTTTAGCCAGGGTACGTTCACAACACCACCACCAGTGTTAAATCTTTTTTTTTTCTTGTCGGTTATAAACCCGTGAGTGCGGTGAATACGTGTATGTCTTAATTTGCTTTTATGAGCGTGTTTGTCTATTTTTGAATGTTTGTGAACCTTGTGTGTACCTATATGTATACTTTACTTTTGCGGTCATTGTGAATGTGTAACTTGTTTATGTAAATTGAAAATTGATTTTTTAATGTAATCTGATTGTAAATTGTTATTTTATGATGTACATGTAAAAAAAAAAATCTATATTTTAGTTAAATATGTACATATTTTGTTTGTGTGCGCATGTGTGTGTGTGTGTATGTGCTGTGCGTGCGTGTGTGTGTGTGTGTAAGAATGTGAAGGATAGGGGGGGGGCTATAGATATGTAAGGGGTTGTTTTTAATATGAATCATTTTAGTGCAATTGTAAAGCACTTAGAGCTTAAAGGTGAAGTGCTATATACATTTTCTTAAATAAACAAACAAAACACTCTGTCTCACCTGTTGCTCATCAGAGGGCGAAGATGAAGAAGGCAGCAGCGTCACATTCGGCATGACCAGCACGCTACCACCACCACTGCCGTTTCCATTTCCGTTCCCCGCACTGACGTACGCTTGCACACCCCCACCCCCACCATCACCATCACCGAACCGCGAGCGATTTCTCAACTGGGCGTCCGAGGCCCCTGACCAGAGGGTGAGCCAGTAGTTGGCGCTGACCAGCATGGCGTGGTAGAGCAGCTGGAAAAGCAGGCTGACCAGGCACAGGGTGACCGAGCAGGCCTTGAAGTAGCGCAGGTACACCGACAGGTCCACCGCCCCCGTCTCCCTGTGCTCCTGCTTGATCATGCGCCCCTTCTCGTCCGCTGCATCTGCCGTTAGGGGAAAAAACCAACAACAACAACGTAATGATCCCTAGTATTGAAGGAGAACAAACATGCTGTCTGCTTACAGCGGAAATCATTGAACTCAAAAACGGGTACAGTAGAACCTCCTTGTGGTGTAGAGTGGCATAGTGGTATCGCGTTCGCTTCGTGTCAAGTAAACCCGAGTTCGAACCTGGGTACAGGGGATTTTTTTCCTCTCATTCTGCACTAGGCCTCAACTGTCTGAACGTGGAGTCTTTCGGATGAGACGATAAACCGAGGTCCCGTGTGCCCATGCACTTAGCATACGTTAAACCCAGTGGCAACGAAAAAGTTGTCATTTGGTAAAAATTTACACCCCCCCCTCATCAGTGACAAAAATTGCATGCAAAAAAAACCCACCCCCAAAAAAACAATTGGGTGGCGCGCCTCTGGCTGCGACGCGCTCTCCAGGTGGGAGCAACCCGAATTTCACAGAGACGCCTCTGTGACTATAAAGTACCTAAAATACCTAATAATAATACCTTATAAGACTCCCTCCCATATAAGACCTACTTCTCTGAGACATTGCCCTTCTTTGTCAGTATTAAAATGATCTCCCTTATAAGACCTCATTTTGGATGATTTTTTGAAGGTCTTATAAGGGAGGCTCCACTGTAGAGTGTAGGTGTAGAGTGGCACAGTGGTAGCGTGTTCGCTTCGTGTCAAGTAAACCCGAGTTCGAACCTGGGTACAGGGGATTTTTCCTCTCACTTTGCACTAGGCCTTACGGTCTGAACGTGTAGTCTTTCGGACGAGACGATAAACCGAGGTCCTAGTGTGCCCATGCACTTGGTACACGATAAACCCAGTGGCAACAAAAGTTGTCATTTGGTCAACATTTACCCCCCCCCCCCCTTCTCATCAGTCACACAAAATCGCATGCAAATAAAAAAAATATATAAAAAAAGAAGAGGGTGGCGCGCCTCTGGCTGTGAAGTGCTCTCCATGTGGGAGCAACCCGAATTTCACAGAGATGCCTCTGTGACTATAAAGAAGCACCAATATACGAAAAAAACACCAAAAAACTTTCTTCTTTCTTGCAGACGTACCTGCGTTTTCTTTCTCCTCCTCTCCCTCCTCCTCCGCCTGTTCCTCGTTGCTGCACTCCGTCATGACCGACATGTGTGACATCTGGGACATCTTGCGAGCGTTGATCACCACACCCGGCACACTCAGCTGGGACTGAAAACAGCACAGGGAGTTACAGTATTTGTGGGACATGTGTGACATCTGGGACATCTTGCGAGCGTTGATCACCACACCCGGCACACTCAGCTGGGACTGAAAACAGCACAGGGAGTTACAGTATTTGTGGGACATGTGTGACATCTGGGACATCTTGCGAGCGTTGATCACCACACCCGGCACACTCAGCTGGGACTGAAAACAGCACAGGGAGTTACAGTATTTGTGGGACATGTGTGACATCTGGGACATCTTGCGAGCGTTGATCACCACACCCGGCACGCTCAGCTGGGACTGAAAACAGCACAGGGAGCTACAGTTACAGGCATGTCAAGTTAATCAGAGAACAAGTGGGAGTTAAGGCGTTTCTCTGTGAGTGCGTGTGTGCATGCATATGTGTATGTAACATCTGGGACATCTTGCGAGAGTTGATCACCACACCCGGCACGCTCAGCTGGGACTGAAAACAGCACAGGGAGTTAGTTACAGGCATTTGTCAAGTTAATCAGAGAGCATGTGTGCATGCATGTGTGTGTGTGACATCTGGGACATCTTGCGAGAGTTGATCACCACTCCTGGCACGCTCAGCTGGGACTGAAAACAACAGAGTAAAAAAAAAAAACCCACTGCATCAAACACGTATCAGTCACTCTCTTTTGACTCTGCCTTTTCCCTTTTTACTTACTGTCATCTACTAATATCTTTCTGCCTAACTGGTCCGTTCTCCTGCCTTTTTTTTTCTAGAAATTCTTACAAAGATTTCCTCCAGCCGTTGGAAGTCGGACATGCTGGGCCTAATTATTCCTTAGTTAGGCGCATAACGGCAGCATGATGCATCTGCGCTCTTAAAAAAAAAAATACACCCACCGATATGCTACGAAAAGACCCCACTCTCGTACTTTCTTTCCACATCTCTCTCCCCCCCCCTCTCTCTCTCTCCTTCCTCCCAATTACTCTTTCAAAAGAGGCGTTAAAGCGGTAGATCTGACCTGCACGGATGGCATTGTGTCCAATACTACTACTGTCACTGTGCTTTCTTTCCATCTCTCTCCTCTTTCACTCTCTCTCTCTCTCTCCCCTCTCTCTCTCTCTCCTTCACTCCCAATTACTCTTTCAAAAGAGGCATTAAAGTGGTAGATCTGACCTGCACAGACGCGGGTCGTATCAAGGGGTCGTGTCCGATACCACTACTGCCGCTGTGCTTTCTTTCCACCACTCTCTCTCTCCCTCTCACTCTCTCTCTCTCTCACTCCCAATTACTCTTTCAAAAGAGGCATTAAAGTGGTAGATCTGACCTGCACAGAGGCGGGTCGTATCAAGGGGTCGTGTCCGATACCACTACTGCCGCTGTGCTTTCTTTCCACCACTCTCTCTCTCCCTCTCACTCTCTCTCTCTTCACTCCCAATTACTCTTTCAAAAGAGGCATTAAAGTGGTAGATCTGACCTGCACAGAGGCGGGTCGTATCAAGGGGTCGTGTCCGATACCACTACTGCCGCTGTGCTTTCTTTCTCACCTCTCTCTCTCTCCCCCTCTCTCTCCCTCTCTCTCTCCATCTCTCACTCACTCTCACTCTCTCTCTCTCTCTTTCACTCCCAATTACTTTCAAAAGAGGCATTAAAGCAGTAGATCTGACCTGCACAGAGGCGGGTCGTATCAAGGGGTCGTGTCCGATACCACTGCTGCCACTGTGCTTTCTTTCCACCACTAAGTGGTCCCCGCCTTCCATTCTGCACACAATGCACTATGCAGATAAACAACAACATACAGTATTTATACGGCGCTGAATCTTGATAGAAATCAAATCAAAGCGCACACACACGTTAGCATTCATAACGCATTCAAACAAAAATGCAATACAAAGCAAAAACACACGTATGACATAAATGGTATACAGCAGAAACAGACCTAAAGGCAAAAGAGAGAAGAGAATAAAGATAAACTGTTAAGTTGCATAAAGAGGGAGGGAGAACAAGGGAGAGACACACAGAGAGAGAAGCAAGAGAGAGAGAGAGAGTGAGAGAGAGAGAGAGAAGAGATAGAGAGAGAGAGAGAGAGAGAGAGAGAGAGAGAGAGAGAGAGAGGAGTGAAAGAGATAGAGAGGGAGGAAAGAGAGAGAGAGACAGAGAGAGAGAGACAGACATATAGAGATAGAGAGAGAGAGAGAGAGAGAGAGAGAGAGAGATATAGAGAGAGTTAGAGAGAGAGATAGAGAGAGAGAGAGAGAGAGAGAGAGAGAGAGAGAGAGAGAGAGAGAGAGAGAGAGAGAGAGAGAGAGAGATAGAGAGATCGAACTCGAAGAAATTTTTAATGAGGACAAACTGCTTCTTTTCATCAGGTCCTCTAAAATAATGACATATGAAGTGAATAAATAAATAAATAAATTTACAAAACAAACTCAAATGGTTCAAAGAGAGAGAGAGACAAAGAGAAGGGGTGAGACTGAGAGAGAAAGAGAGAGAGAGAGAGAGAAGACAAGAGAGAAAGACACAGAGAGAGAGAAAAGAGAGAGAGAGAGAGACTGAGAGAAAGAGAGAGAGAGAGAGAAGACAGAGAAAGACAGAGACAGACAGACAGAGAGAAAAAGAGAGAGAGAGAGACTGAGAGAAAGAGAGAGACAGAGAGAGAGAAGACAGAGAAAGACAGAGAGACAGACAGAGAGAGAGAGAGAGAAGACAGAGACAGAGAGAGAAGACAGAGAAAGACAGAGAGAAAGACAGAGACAGAGAGAGAGAAGGACAGAGACAGAGAGAAAGAGAGAGAGAAAAAGAGAGAGAGAGAGAGAGAGAGAGAGAGAAAGACAGAGACAGAGAGAGAAGACAGAGAAAAGACAGAGAGAGAGACAGAGACAGAGAAAGAGAAGACAGAGAAGAGACAGAGAGACAGAGAGAGAGACAGAGACAGAGAGAGAGAAGACAGAGAAAGACAGAGAGAAAGACACAGAGAGAGAGAGAGAGACTGAGAGAAAGACAGAGACAGAGAGAGAAGACAGAGACAGACAGAGAGAGAGAGGGGAGTGGGGGATAGTGCATAGGCACTCAAACAGGGAGAGCAAAGAACTATTCAAACAAACAGGATCCCCCGAAGTCGGAATGTGGCTGAGAGAGGGGGGCGAATGGACAAGATAAAAGAAAAGCGAACGACTGCATGGGTGTTTATGTCCCATATGGACTTTTCAGAAATCCAAGAGGATGTCAAACACAATTTGTTGCATGGGTGCAACTACACAAAATGAAAAATCCTGAAAGGCCGGGGTCTAGGGGTAATGTCCCCCTGCAGCTGAAGAAAAAAAAAAAGATTTATAAAGGTATTTTAGTTTGCTTTTTTCCACAATTTATACAAATGTGATGCAGCACAGGAAAACCAGGCTAATGTCATAAATGATCACTTTTGACTTATTCATGTTTTCAGAAAGGCCAGAGACAACAGATTAACAGGCAAAAAACAGAATTCATCTATCTCTAATAGTTTATTTTTAACAATTTTTCAATCAATCAAATCTCTCTCTCTTTCTCTCTTTCTTTCTTTCCCTCTTTCTCTCTCTTGTGGCTGGCCGACTTTAGCTGGGTATTCGCGTACTGCATCACAAATGCTTATTTTAAAGTGTTTGAAAAAATACAGTAGACACATAAAAGATCTTGTTTGACAAAACAAAAGAAGGAAATTCCTTTAAAAATTCAAAAACAGGAAATCCTTGTACAGCTAGGAACCTCCCTTATAAGACTCCCTCCCATATAAGACCTGTTTCTCTGAGACATTGCCCTTCTTTGTAAGTATTAAATTTACCTCCCTTTAAGACCAATCCCTTATAAGACCTCATTTTGGATGATTTTTGAAATTGGTTTTTTTTTTCACAACCAGATTATATACATCTGTATCGTTAAAAATTCGGGACTTTACTGGAGTTGCACTGCCTCCGGGCATTGCCTCCAGGATCGTTCCCACCATCTTTATATCTACTAATGTCCCATATGTGTCTGCTTCAGACCAGAGGACGCTAAACGGATTTTCATTCATGATTTTTGAAGGTCTTATAAGGGAGGCTCCACTGCATACCAGGAAAAGTTGCACCCATGCGGACTGCGCAAAGAAAAATCTAAGAATTTCAAACACAAACAGAAGCTTTGTGGGGGTGGGGGGGTGGGGGAAGCGACCTACTTGTGTTCCAGTGCTCTGGCGTCACGGATGGCCTTCCTCCAGGACTCGTAGAGGTCAGGGTCAAACTTCTTCACGTCCCCCACCTTGCCCTGGTAGGACACCCTGCCGTCCGTCATGATGATCACCTGCACAACACAGAGGTCAGGGTCAAACTTCTTCACCACCTTGCCCTGGTAGGACACCTTGCCATCCGCCATGATGATCACCTGACACAGAATAGAAGTTGTATGTATCGGTATTGCTATTGGAGAGCGTGTAACAGTTATTGCAGTGCCATATTTAAAAATAATAATATTTTAAAAAATCAAATTGGGTGGTGGGGACAGAAGGTGAGGGGATTGGGCTCATTAAATTTGGCTATTCCGCCTTGGCATGAGGCTGTGTCAGACCAGTTGACATAAGCTAGAACACCAAGGCTACATCAAAATGTTGCTATGTTCTGCTTGGTTATGCGGGGATTGTCTTAAGCCATGACAAGCTCTTAGCACAACATCATCAGTCTAAAAATCCTCCGAAGTCGGAGTGTGGCTGCCCACGTGGCGGGGTAATCAAAAATGGTCACACACGTAATGTTCTCACCCCTAGCTGGTGCATTTGTACCATAGTGTTCAAGTGCTTGGGATGTTGGGATGATCCCTGGCGTCTTTAAGCCAGGGTATGACAACAACCACATAGGGTTTACGAGAGAAAACCCCCCATATATGAAGTGTTTAACCAGGCATGGGAATTAGAGAAGACAAAAAAGACTGAAAATTGGGGTCAGGAAGCAGGCATAGGAACAAGGAATAAAAACAACAACTGAAAACCGTGTGTGTTGGGATACAGCCCCCAGAAAATGAAGCTGCTTCTGTCATCTAAGCCTTAAAAACAGTATTAGAGATGACTGATATATTTAGTTCATTTTGCATTCATTTATAACCAATAACTTAAGTTTTACTCATTGGGCTTCTTTTTTTTAATCTCCTAAATGTCCTCTAGGACCATCAAAAAAGCTGACACTTGCAAAAAAAAGACTGAAGAGGACCATCAAAAAAGCTGAAATCAGCCAAAAGACTGACAATTCCCATGCCTGTTAACCCTTTCGCCGAGAAAGTAGGCTGCAATTAAAAAAAATACATCGACAAGGTTTCGATTCTGAATACAAATGATGGTCCATTGCATCATGCACCAACCATGGGCCAAAGGGGTCCTTTCTGCACTGAGTGCAAGGTTATAAATGATGGTCCATTGCATCATGCACCAACCATGGGCCAAAGGGGTCCTTTCTGCACTGAGTGCAAGGTTATAAATGATGGTCCATTGCATCATGCACCAACCATGAGCCAAAGGGGTCCTTTCTGCACTGTGTGCAAGGTTATAAATGATGGTCCATTGCATCATGCACCAACCATGAGCCAAAGGGGTCCTTTCTGCACTGTGTGCAAGGTTATAAATGATGGTCCATTGCATCATGCACCAACCATGGGCCAAAGGGGTCCTTTCTGCACTGTGTGCAAGGTTTTCAATAACCCTCGTTATCTTAAATCACACATCAACTGATAAAACATACCATTATTTACATTGCAGGGATCCAAACTGAAACAAAGTCTCTTACACTCCAAATATCTGGCACACGTGTATGCGTGTCAGGTTTTCAATAACCCTCGTTATCTTAAATCACACATCAACTGATAAAACATACCATTATTTACATTGCAGGGATCCAAACTGAAACAAAGTCTCTTACACTCCAAATATCTGGCACACGTGTATGCGTGTCAGGTTTTCAATAACCCTCGTTATCTTAAATCACACATCAACTGATAAAACATACCATTATTTACATTGCAGGGATCCAAACTGAAACAAAAAAGTCTCTTACACTCCAAATATCTGGCACACGTGTATGCGTGTCATTCTTACTTTGACTCGTAAAAGGTAAATATGATTCAACATTTTAACCCTTTCACCGCCAACGTCGCATTTATGCACCACAACGGTTTAACGCCCATGTCTCTAAAAGGCAACAAATCAGGGCTTGTTATCTGAAGACCCTATTTTCTTGATTTTGGGAGGTAAGGATAGACCTAGTGTTATAGATGTCACAGAGGAATTCCCAATACTGCAGATAATTTATTTCTCTACCCCGTTAACTTCAACGGCATTTTTTTGGCTTAAAAAATGGCTGGCGGCGAAAGGATGGAAGTTCAGTTTAACGTCGCGTATCGGCTTTCGCCATGTATGTACGACGGGCTGAACAAACCAACCAGGGTATAAACAAAAATGTATGTTCCTGAATCACTGTCTTAGCCAAAAGGCCGAGAAGCGATCAGGAAGTTTTTTAAGGTTGGCGGCAAAAGGGTTAAGGGCTAGCAATATATAGCAGGCAGTCCATCAAGGAGAAGGAAAACTCTTGATTTCAAAGCCACGATTGGCAGGAGGGACCCATCAGCAGTGGAGGCAACCTTCCTAAGATAGCGACATTCTGAATCCAAACCAGCTGAAATCGGACAGGTGTAGAAATAGTTAGGCGCACAATGGCAATATGACGCATCTGCACCCATATGACAGGACATATGGCTGAAGGGCATGGTGCTTCAAAAGGAACTCTGGGGACCCACCGAAGCACAGAGGAAGGCAGCAGACTTCACCTTCAGGACTGCTCTGATGATTTAACTCGTTCAAAAATGGTCACACACGTAATGTTCTCATCCCTAGCTGGTGCATTTGTACCATAGTGTTCAAGTGCTTCGGGATGTTGGGATGATCCGGAATTAATAGGTAGCTGTCAATTTGATGCATTTGCTTCAAGGGAAGTAAATGTGTGTGCACACCATGTTTGGTCACTTCTAAACTTGCTTCGCTCCCTTAGACCACAATTTTGCCTCTGACTTTGCTTTTGTAGTGGTTTGTTGTGGGGTCAACCAATCGGTGTGGAGAGTATTTTCTATATAAAGTCTACATAAAACAAAGTCAGATCTACCACTTATCGGTGTGGAGAGTATTTTCTATATAAAGTCTACATAAAAAAAAAAGTCTGATCTAGCACTTCCCTATGTCTAAACCTGAAGTAAAAACCTGTAATCTTCCTTCATTTCTCCTTTTGTTTATGTATGTTTTGTTTGTGTGTATGGCTGGAGTGATTTGTGAGTTTATTTTTTATTAATAATTCAAAATCGTTGCGATGCGAATGAGTTAAGCATGGCCTGGGAACTAAGAGAAAGAATATGGCAAGGCTGTCCGAGCGATCGAAGAAGATATACTCTATACATTGGGCATATTATGTTATATCATGTCCTGTCCCCTGAAGTCGGAGTATGGCTGCCCATGTGGCGGGGCCCTTTAAAAGCACCCATACACGTAATCTTCCCACCCAAGGCCGTGCGAAATGTTCACATGGCACTGGGTGTGCCCCCAGAGTGTTTAAGCTGGGGAACGAAAACAATAAAACAACAACATATCATGTCCTGCTAACCTGACTGGCGTGAGGCAAGTACTGCACGTGATGCGTCACCAGGATCACCGTCCTCTTGCGCTTGACCAGTCGCTTCAATACGGCCTCCTCCAGAACGTGACGGCACGTGTGGGCGTCCAGCGCAGAGAGAGGGTCATCCTGTCACCATAACAACGCTACGCGGTGACCGTGTTGCTTAACACTTTCACTCCCGGAACTGTACTTTTTTTTTTTAGCAAACCAGCTACCGTAACTTTTTTTTAAATCACTAAAAACTGAATGATGCTGTAAAGACTATTACATTATTATGTCCCTGTCTCTGTGTGTCCCCACCTCTATGTGTCCCTGTCTCTATGTGTCCCCGTCTCTATGTGTCCCGTCTCTATGTGTCCCCGCCTCTATGTGTCCCCGTGGATTAAGATTAGGGATAGGATTAAAGGTCAAGTGTTTGGGTTAGGGATAGGGCTATGATAAACATAGAGACAGGGACACATACAGACGGGGACAAATCGCACTGATCCCCGGTGAGTTGTTTGGTAGTGAGCCTTAGACTATCAACTGTCAAAATTTAAAAAAAATAAAATTAAAAACCCCACAAACAAAGAACAGGAAAAGGTGAACAGAACAAAGGTGTTAACCCTTTCACCGCCAAAGTCGCATTTTAGCACCACAGTGATTTAACACCCATGTCACTAAAAGGCATCAAATTGGGGTCTATTATCCAAAGACCCTATTGTCTTAGTTTTAGGAAGTAAGGACAGACCTTGTTTTATATATGTCACAGAAGAATCCCCAATACTGCAGATGGATTTTGTTCTCTACCCAGGTAAATTTAATGGGCATTTTTGGTTGAAATATGGCTGGCGGTGAAAGGGTTAAGCTTTGAACAAAGAACAGGAAAAGGTGAACAGAACAAAGGTGTTAAGCTTTGAACAAAGAACAGGAAAAGGTGAACAGAACAAAGGTGTTAAGCTTTGAACAAAGAACATGAAAAGGTGAACAGAACAAAGGAGTTAAGCTTTGAACAAAGAACATGAAAAGGTGAACAGAACAAAGGAGTTAAGCTTTGAACAAAGAACATGTAAAGGTGAACAGAACAAAGGTGTTAAGCTTTGAACAAAGAACATGTAAAGGTGAACAGAACAAAGGTGTTAAGCTTTGAACAAAGAACATGAAAAGGTGAACAGAACAAAGGTGTTAAGCTTTGAACAAAGAACATGTAAAGGTGAACAGAACAAAGGTGTTAAGCTTTGAACAAAGAACAGGAAAAGGTGAACAGAACAAAGGTGTTAAGCTTTGAACAAAGAACATGTAAAGGTGAACAGAACAAAGGAGTTAAGCTTTGAACAAAGAACATGTAAAGGTGAACAGAACAAAGGTGTTAAGCTTTGAACAAAGAACATGAAAAGGTGAACAGAACAAAGGAGTTAAGCTTTGAACAAAGAACAGGAAAAGGTGAACAGAACAAAGGTGTTAAGCTTTGAACAAAGAACATGTAAAGGTGAACAGAACAAAGGAGTTAAGCTTTGAACAAAGAACATGTAAAGGTGAACAGAACAAAGGAGTTAAGCTTTGAACAAAGAACATGAAAAGGTGAACAGAACAAAGGAGTTAAGCTTTGAACAAAGAACATGAAAAGGTGAACAGAACAAAGGTGTTAAGCTTTGAACAAAGAACATGTAAAGGTGAACAGAACAAAGGAGTTAAGCTTTGAACAAAGAACAGGAAAAGGTGAACAGAACAAAGGTGTTAAGCTTTGAACAAAGAACATGAAAAGGTGAACAGAACAAAGGAGTTAAGCTTTGAACAAAGAACAGGAAAAGGTGAACAGAACAAAGGTGTTAAGCTTTGAACAAAGAACATGTAAAGGTGAACAGAACAAAGGTGTTAAGCTTTGAACAAAGAACATGAAAAGGTGAACAGAACAAAGGCGTTAAGCTTTGAACAAAGAACAGGAAAAGGTGAACAGAACAAAGGAGTTAAGCTTTGAACAAAGAACATGTAAAGGTGAACAGAACAAAGGAGTTAAGCTTTGAACAAAGAACATGAAAAGGTGAACAGAACAAAGGAGTTAAGCTTTGAACAAAGAACATGAAAAGGTGAACAGAACAAAGGTGTTAAGCTTTGAACAAAGAACATGTAAAGGTGAACAGAACAAAGGAGTTAAGCTTTGAACAAAGAACAGGAAAAGGTGAACAGAACAAAGGTGTTAAGCTTTGAACAAAGAACATGTAAAGGTGAACAGAACAAAGGAGTTAAGCTTTGAACAAAGAACATGTAAAGGTGAACAGAACAAAGGTGTTAAGCTTTGAACAAAGAACATGTAAAGGTGAACAGAACAAAGGAGTTAAGCTTTGAACAAAGAACATGAAAAGGTGAACAGAACAAAGGTGTTAAGCTTTGAACAAAGAACATGTAAAGGTGAACAGAACAAAGGAGTTAAGCTTTGAACAAAGAACAGGAAAAGGTGAACAGAACAAAGGAGTTAAGCTTTGAACAAAGAACATGTAAAGGTGAACAGAACAAAGGTGTTAAGCTTTGAACAAAGAACATGAAAAGGTGAACAGAACAAAGGTGTTAAGCTTTGAACAAAGAACAGGAAAAGGTGAACAGAACAAAGGTGTTAAGCTTTGAACAAAGAACATGTAAAGGTGAACAGAACAAAGGAGTTAAGCTTTGAACAAAGAACATGAAAAGGTGAACAGAACAAAGGTGTTAAGCTTTGAACAAAGAACAGGAAAAGGTGAACAGAACAAAGGAGTTAAGCTTTGAACAAAGAACATGTAAAGGTGAACAGAACAAAGGAGTTAAGCTTTGAACAAAGAACATGTAAAGGTGAACAGAACAAAGGTGTTAAGCTTTGAACAAAGAACATGAAAAGGTGAACAGAACAAAGGTGTTAAGCTTTGAACAAAGAACATGAAAAGGTGAACAGAACAAAGGAGTTAAGCTTTGAACAAAGAACATGAAAAGGTGAACAGAACAAAGGTGTTAAGCTTTGAACAAAGAACAGGAAAAGGTGAACAGAACAAAGGAGTTAAGCTTTGAACAAAGAACATGTAAAGGTGAACAGAACAAAGGTGTTAAGCTTTGAACAAAGAACATGAAAAGGTGAACAGAACAAAGGAGTTAAGCTTTGAACAAAGAACATGAAAAGGTGAACAGAACAAAGGTGTTAAGCTTTGAACAAAGAACATGAAAAGGTGAACAGAACAAAGGTGTTAAGCTTTGAACAAAGAACATGTAAAGGTGAACAGAACAAAGGAGTTAAGCTTTGAACAAAGAACATGTAAAGGTGAACAGAACAAAGGAGTTAAGCTTTGAACAAAGAACATGTAAAGGTGAACAGAACAAAGGTGTTAAGCTTTGAACAAAGAACATGAAAAGGTGAACAGAACAAAGGTGTTAAGCTTTGAACAAAGAACATGTAAAGGTGAACAGAACAAAGGAGTTAAGCTTTGAACAAAGAACATGTAAAGGTGAACAGAACAAAGGTGTTAAGCTTTGAACAAAGAACAGGAAAAGGTGAACAGAACAAAGGTGTTAAGCTTTGAACAAAGAACATGAAAAGGTGAACAGAACAAAGGAGTTAAGCTTTGAACAAAGAACATGTAAAGGTGAACAGAACAAAGGAGTTAAGCTTTGAACAAAGAACAGGAAAAGGTGAACAGAACAAAGGTGTTAAGCTTTGAACAAAGAACATGTAAAGGTGAACAGAACAAAGGAGTTAAGCTTTGAACAAAGAACAGGAAAAGGTGAACAGAACAAAGGAGTTAAGCTTTGAACAAAGAACATGAAAAGGTGAACAGAACAAAGGAGTTAAGCTTTGAACAAAGAACATGAAAAGGTGAACAGAACAAAGGTGTTAAGCTTTGAACAAAGAACAGGAAAAGGTGAACAGAACAAAGGAGTTAAGCTTTGAACAAAGAACAGGAAAAGGTGAACAGAACAAAGGTGTTAAGCTTTGAACAAAGAACAGGAAAAGGTGAACAGAACAAAGGTGTTAAGCTTTGAACAAAGAACAGGAAAAGGTGAACAGAACAAAGGTGTTAAGCTTTGAACAAAGAACATGAAAAGGTGAACAGAACAAAGGTGTTAAGCTTTGAACAAAGAACAGGAAAAGGTGAACAGAACAAAGGAGTTAAGCTTTGAACAAAGAACAGGAAAAGGTGAACAGAACAAAGGTGTTAAGCTTTGAACAAAGAACATGTAAAGGTGAACAGAACAAAGGAGTTAAGCTTTGAACAAAGAACAGGAAAAGGTGAACAGAACAAAGGTGTTAAGCTTTGAGTAAGTCGCAAAATTTTATTAGGAGCTTAATACAGACAGAAACACATAGAGATGGGGGACACTTGTGGAGACAAAACGGGGGACACATAGTGATGGGGGACACGTCGAGACAAAACTGGGGACACATAGTGATGGGGGACACGTCGAGACAAAACTGGGGACACATAGTGATGGGGGACACGTCGAGACAAAACTGGGGACACATAGCGACGGGGGACACGTCGAGACAAAACTGGGGACACATAGAGATGGGGGACACGTCGAGACAAAACTGGGGACACATAGAGACGGGGGACACGTCGAGACAAAACTGGGGACACATAGTGACGGGGGACACGTCGAGACAAAACTGGGGACACATAGTGATGGGGGACATGTGGAGACAAAACGGGGGACACATAGAGACAGGGGACACGTGGAGACCAAAACTGGGGACACATAGAGAAGGGGGCCACATGGAGACAAAACTGGGGACACATAGACGGGGGGACACGTGGAGACAAAACTGGGGACACATAGAGACGGGGGACATGTGGAGACAAAAATGGGGACACATAGCGATGGTGGACACATCGAGACAAAACTGGGGACACATAGAGACAGGGGACACGTGGAGACAAAACTGGGGACACATAGAGACGGGGGACACGTGGACACAAAACTGGGGACACATAGCGACTCACCATGATGACGGTGTCGGCCCCTGAGTAGAGGGCGCGGGCAATGGCCACTCGCTGCTTCTGACCCCCGCTCAGATTAATACCCTGGGACAAAAATTTAAAAAATAAAGAATATCAAACGACCTCTCCCCCCATGGGGATACCGGGGGGTCTTTTGTATAAATAGTTCCCCCACCTTCTGGAAGTTCTGTGCTTGTAACTTCCTCTAATCTGTCACTCTCTTTGACTCTGCCTTTTCCCTTGCTTGCTGTCATCTACTATCTTTCTGCCTTACCAGGTCCATTCTCCTGCCTTTTTTCACGAAACACTTTCAAAAACATTTCCTCCAGCCGAAGTCGGACTTGCTGGGACCTAACTATTTCTTAGATAGGCGCATAACGGCAGCATGATGCAGCTGCGCTCATAATTATCAGGAAACCGAGCGATAGAAGAAGAAGAAACGACCGCTTCTATACAACAACAACAACATACAGTATTTATACGGCGCTGAATCTTGATAGAAATCAAATCAAAGCGCACACACACGTTAGCATCCATAACGCATTCAAACAAAAATGCAATGCAAAGCGAACACACACGTTTGACATAAATGGTATACAGCAGAAACAGACCTAAAGGCAAGAGAGAGAAGAAGAGAAAGAGAGCGGAGCCTTAATGACGGGGGGAACAGGTGGGGTTTTGAGGTTAGATTTTGAAGGCTGAGAGGGTCGGTCGCTGACGGAGGGAAAGAGGAAGTTTGTTCCAAGATGTCGGTCCTGAGACAGCAAAAGAGCGCCGACCAACCGTTGAAAGCTTATACCTAGGGATCTGGAGAGAAAGCACACACACACTCGCACAAACAAAACCATGCACCCAAAACGTCACGGAATGCAGCAGCACAAACATTTATTTTCTCCTTCAACGTTTTGTCATGATCTAGAGCCCCATATTTTTCGGACTATAAATAAAGACGATACTTTTCTTTCTCTCCCCAGACTCAGATCCATGCGCGGTATAATATGACATAGAAAATAATCAGAAAAAATATATTAACATAACAAATTAAAACAGAGTTTAAATTGAAACCCAAAATAAAAGGTTTAATAACACAAAACACAGAGCAAAACAAATCACGACGTTTCGGGTTGAACCCGTTGTCCAGTGCTAAAAATAGATATGACATAGTGACACACATGACGTAAAGACATTAAGAACTTGTGATGCAATGATAAAATTGACCTTGGACAGTGACATCACTTAAGTAAAAATGATGACAAATAAACTTACTATGATTAATATGAAATAAAGATCTACCAGATTGGATTGTCCAAAACAAAAAATATTGTAGAAAAGTTCATTCTCTCTCTCTCACTTCTTCAAATTATATTAACATAATCAGAGTTTTGTGTAAAATTTGGAGGGTACACTCCGATTAATATGAAATAAAGATCTACCAGATTGGATTGTCCAAAACAAAAAATATTGTAGAAAAGTTCATTCTCTCTCTCTCACTTCTTCAAATTATATTAACATAATCAGACTTTTGTGTAAAATTTGGAGGGTACACTCCGATTAATATGAAATAAAGATCTACCAGATTGGATTGTCCAAAACAAAAAATATTGTAGAAAAGTTCATTCTCTCTCTCTCTCTTCTTCAAATTATATTAACATAATCAAAGTTTTGTGTACAATTTGGAGGGTACACCTAAAAGACATTTGTGCCTTACAGTCTGAAAAAAATATGGCGTTTATTTCAAGCTACGCATGGGTTAACATCTAACGTTGGTGAGTCGTTGGATCTAATGTACTCATGGGTCAACATCCATCATTATCGGCTAATTAATCGAAACACATCCACTGTGAATAAGCTTTCTTCATTTTGCTCACATCGGGATTATTTGACAAAGAGCATTAACCCTTTCGCCACCAGCCATTTTTTAGCCAAAGAATACCATTAAACTTAAACTGGGTAGAGAATAAAAAATATCTGCAATATTGCGAATTCCTCTGTGACATGCATAACATTAGGCCTATCCTTACCTCCCAAAATTAAGAAAACAGGGTCTTTGGATAACAGGCCCTGACTTGATGCCTTTTAGTGACATGGGTGTTGAACCATTGTGGTGCAAAAATGCGACATTGGTGGTGAAAGGGTTAAAACGACAATGTTTGGGTTGTTTTGTTGTTGTTGTTGTTGCTGCCGTTCCCTGGCTTAAAGACTCCAGGGATAATACCAGCAGCTGAAGCAATTGAACACTATGGTACAAATGCACCAGCTAGGGATGAGAACATTACGTGTGCAACCGTTTTTGATTACCCAGCCACGTGGGCAGCCACACTCCGACTTCGGAGGATTTTAGACTGATGATGCTATGCTAGGAGCTTGCCACAGCTAAAGACAATCCCCGCACATGCAGAGCATAACATTTTGATGTAGCCTTGGTGTTCTAGCTTAAATGTCAATTGGTCCGACACAGCCTTACGCCAAGGCGATTTGGTTGCTTTAACTCATGTGACAGTTATTAGCAAAGTTTTTTTCCCATTCAAGCCCAGAGAACTTGAAAAAATATTTAGTTTCTTTTTTATTTTTGTATTATATGACTGGGGAAAATTAACCAAGCTCTTACCTTTTCCCCAATTTCCGTGAGGTCTGCGTTAGGAAGCTGCTCCAAGTCGGGTTGCAAGGCGCAGGCCGCTATTATTCTTTTGTACCTGAAGGACAAAAACAGGGTTCCCACCCTTCAGATCTTTTACAATATAAGGACCTTATAAGCACCATTTCACTTCTCATAAGGACGTAAACCGTCTGGAGCCTAAAGAAAATTCTATAAAAATCTGTGCCCATTGACGCCAAGTTCAGTGATATAGCGCACACAAAACATTGCGCCTTCCTGGGATCTTTGTCTGTCCTAATCCAGTACTTATAATCACCGTCTTTTAACCAGCGATCTTGGAAAGAGCATTTTCCTGGCATCTTGCTTTCTTCATGAGAATGCGGCAACGTTGTCGACCGGTTACTTCTGGTCAGGCTCATTGAGCGAGTTCGGTGATCTACCTCCCTTGTTATGTCGTCTGCTCCACTTCCACTTCATTCTGAACGCAAATGCGGTCAAAATCTATGTAATTTTTCAAAGGTTTAAGACTAAATGTGCACACTTCAGATTTTTTTTCGTCCTTTGCAAAAAAATGATGACTTTTTGTTATCCATAAGGACCTAAGTACTTTCTGTAAGGACCGATAGGTTAAATATAAGCACCTATAAGGCCTTATGAGGCCCATCCACAAATATAAAAAACTATAGGCAACTGTAAGGACAGTAGGAACCCTGAAAAACAAACGTCACTTAGGGTACGTACACATACATGCATGTGGTGTAGAGTGGCACAGTGGTAGCGCGTTCGCCTCGATTCAAGTAAACCCGAGTTCGAACCTGGGTACAGGAGATTTTTCCTCTCATTTTGCACTAGGCCTTACGGTCTGAACCTTTCCGATGAGACAATAAACCGAGGTCCCGTGTGCCCATGCACTTAGCACACGTTAAACCCAGTGGCAACGAAAAAGTTGTCATTTGGTCAAAATTTACCCACCCCCCCTTTCCTTCCTCATCAGTCACACAAAAATTGCATGCAAAAAAAACAAAAAACAATATTGGGTGGCGCGCCTCTGGCTGCGACGCGCTGTCCAGGTGGGAGCAACCCGAATTTCACAGAGACGCCTCTGTGACTATAAAGTACCTAATACTTAATAATACCTAATATGCAGAGATTCTGTGCGGAAACCTGTGCCCAATCCGTAAATAAGTAAAAGAAAGAAGGGGAAAAGATTTTGCGCACGTGTCCGAATTTCCCCTAATCCGTACATTTTCACCCTTCTTTCTTTCACTTATTGACATATTGCGCATGGGGTTTCCGCATGAACTGTGTACGAGGCCTAAGTCATATCTCCTTTCTTCCCTGTTGTTAAGTGCACTTTGTACTTTGATCATAAGCATCGCCCGTGGGGATACCAGTGGATCTTGCAGTACACACTGAGCCTGCTGCAGCTTGCTTAATTTTTTTGCAGTCTTGGTGCTTTTTCCTGCCGCAGTGCCGCTCAATGTCGAACTTTCCAGAACTGGCAATGGAGAAGTCCGCTTTACAGTAGCTGCAGCGTCGACTCTCTAATTCCAGGGATTGTTGTATATCGCTGAAGAAATTTTTGTGATCTTGCTGGCGCTACTGGCGTCTTCTTGGCTTCGCCTTCGTCAGATGGGTCGTCGAGTTTTCGCTTCGACATCTTGAGGCTTCGCTTCGGTGCACGAGTTGATGAAACAAAATGGCGCACACACTTCTTGTGCCGCGAGATTTGGCCAATTGAGATTTGTTTGCAAGTTGTGGCTCCCTCCAGCACTTCGCTGTTACGCTAAATCGTGCCGATTTCGATCGTTTTAGCTGCATTAAAAAAGAAGAAAAAAATGTTCACTAGGATTTTTTAATGTCGTATTTTATATTCACCTAACCCTTTTTTATTTTTGAGTAAATTGGCGTACAAAATACGCCAAAATCATATGGGTTGGCAGGTCTGCTCTGTGCTAGCAACCTCCCCTAATCTATCACTCTCTTTGGCTCTCCCTTTTTCTTTTTCTTGCCGTCATCTACTATTTTTCTGCCTTACTGGCCCATTCTCCTGCCTTTTTTGTCCTTAGAGTTCCTCCGAAATCGGAATGTGTCGGCTGAATGCAGCGGGGAGACCAGAAATAGCTCAAACCATTTTCAGCAATATCTCACCGACCACGAGCAAGAACCGTACAACAATATTGTGTGTCATTTTTAAAAAAAACCTTCATTCATAATTATCCTTTTTTAATTGCAACCTACTTTCTCCAGACATAGGGCGACCCGAACAAGACGTTGTCCCTCAAGGAAGCGTTGAGGAGCCAGGGAGTCTGAGAAACGTAGGCCACTTTGACGTCACTGCAACAGAAGATGAATGAAACTAGTTACAACACTTTAGGATTCTGAAGAACGGACAGATGCTCTGCTGAAATCCTAACCCAAGGGAATTAATTCCATGCTTTTTCTTCTTCTGCGTTCCCAGGTCATATGGCCATAATGGGTAAGGTATATATGTGTCCAGTTTTCA
Organism: Phymorhynchus buccinoides; assembly: GCA_017654935.2. Classification (NCBI taxonomy): domain Eukaryota; kingdom Metazoa; phylum Mollusca; class Gastropoda; order Neogastropoda; family Raphitomidae; genus Phymorhynchus; species Phymorhynchus buccinoides. Next base: position 49,450,389 of record CM065702.1, on the reverse strand, counting down.
GTTTTCAGTGGTCTCCCCGCTGCGTACAGCCGAAATTTCAAAAATCCTGCAAGGGGGCGGCCCCGGTGGAGTGCAGGGGCAGCACACACACACATTTACTGCTCTTTGTTCACCCCTCTAGACCAGTACAAGTGCTACATGCCTTTGAACATAGCAAATGCTTATATTGGCCCTTTTTATTGTACAAGTGTGTGTGTGTAAGAAAATCGTTGCTTCTCAAATTCTCATAATCCGGCGACGCCGGCTCTAGGCAATTTAAAAATCCTGCACTTCAGGACATCATGAAAGCAGGAGCATCCATGTGAAGATGATTGAAATGGAAATCTACTGTATTTTTGTTACTACAAGGCGCACCTTATTATAGAGCGTGCCCTCCAAATTTTACACAAAATTCAGATTTTGTTACTACACTTTCTTACTGTGGAAATTGTGGTGCAGAGTGGCACAGTGGTAGCGCGTTCGCTTCGTGTCAAGTAAACCCGAGTTCGAACCTGGGTACAGGGGATTTTTCCTCTCACTTTGCACTAGGCCTTACGGTCTGAACGTGGAGTCTTTCGGATGAGACGATAAACCGAGATCCTGTGTGCCCATGCACTGACTTAGCATACGTTAAAACCCAGTGGCAACGAAAAAGTTGTCATTTGGTAAAAATTTACTCCCCCCCCCCCCCTTTCCTTCCTCATCAATCACACATAAATCGCATGCCCCCCCCCCCAAAAAAAAAAAAAAAAAAAAAAAATTGGGTGGCGCGCCTCTAGCTGCGACGCGCTCTCCAGGTGGGAGCAACCCGAATTTCACAGAGACGCCTCTGTGACTATAAAGTACCTAATACCTAATAATACCTAATACCTTACTATATTATTAGCCAGGCTTAGTCTGGGGAAAAAAGTATCACCTTATAGTCCGAAAAATATGGTAGTTCAAATCTCAGGCATCAGAATAGTTTGGAGTCCAATCCTCTGAAAACAGCAGTAAAAAGGCCATCAAGGCCCCAGACTGTGGAGGGACAACACTGAAATCAGTTCCCAACATGACCAAAAAGGCTCCTCAGTACAGTGAGAAATCGCTTTAAAATATTTAACACACACAAAAAAAACTGAATAAAAAGGCAAAATCTCTGACAGTAGAAGCCAATCCTCTGTCAGAAATTCTGAATCCTCTGAATCTTCTGACAATTCTGATGCCTGAATTTGGAATTCTCTCCCTGACAATACCCGTAACCAGTCCACTCTTCCTTCCTTCAAGTCCCAACTGAAAACCCACTTCTTCAGGAAAACTTTCTCTCTGTAAAGTCTATGATCCTTTCCCCACTCTTGTCTTCCAGCTCACTGACGTTGAGTATGAGGTTAACGCGTGCACATGTGTGTATGGGGTGGGGGTGGGGAGTAGAGGTGGTGGGGGGGGGGTGTTGAAGGGAGGTGAGTGTTGGTGTGTTGTGTTATGATTATATGCAATGCATTCTCTAATGTATTCATTTTCATAGAGATGTATGGTGAGGATACGTGAACCAGTCTGTTAGAAATGTCTGTACGAATGGTGAGTGAAAAGCGCATTGAGTTGCTTTGCAAGATTATGTGCTCTATGGCTTGTACCCACGTGTCGTCATATCCGGCCACAAGGAGCGTGCCATATTATGGGAGACCGCCATCTTAGTCAGTAACTTTGTTTGAAAAATGCCAGATCGATGCTGTTTACACACAAATCTGACTAAGATGGCGACACTTCCGTTGGAGGGTCGAGATGCGCACGCAGGTGGGGGGGAGCCATAAGCATTATTAATTATTATTATTATTATTATCTACCGGCATGCCCAAAGGGTGACCAATGCACTCACTTTGTCCACTCCACAGTGCCGGTGGTCTTGACCATCTCCCCAAGCATGGCTGACAGCAACGACGACTTGCCCATCCCCACCTGACCCACGATCATCGTCAGCTTGCCTGGGAGGGGGGAAAAAAAGAGAAAGAAATCCTACTGTCTTAACCCTTTAACCGCCAGCCCCTTTTTCAGCAAAAACACAGCATTAAACTTAACCCTTTAACCGCCAGCCCCTTTTTCAGCAAAAAAACACACACCATGAAACTTAACTGGGTAGGAAAAAATATGAAGTTGCAATATTCAGGCATGGTAGTGGGGGCAAAGTGGTTTTCAAGGAAAATGGCCGGGGGTCCAGGGGGCCGAAGAAAATTCAATAAAATTCAATAAATTAGTGAATTTTTTACTTTTTCATGCCATTTCAATGCATTTTAAAAATAATATTGTTTCAAACTGTTTCGCGGATTTTCCGCGATTCGCAGAGGTATTGGGAATTCCTGTAACGTGCATAACATTCTTCTTCTTCTTTCTTTGAACAACCACCATCATCTTTCTTATGATTCTGGTTGATAGGCCTATCCTTACCTCCCAAAATTAAGAAAATAGGGTCTTTGGATAACAGGCCCTGATTTGGTGTCTTTTCGTGACATGGGTGTTGAACCATTGTGGTGCATAAATGCGACATTGGCGGTGAAAGGGTTAATGAAAGTGAAACTTCCAATGACTCAAACTTTCACCTGAACTGAACTTTCCTGCCCAAATCCACTGCACTAAAGCATGGTTTCATTTTGAAGAGCCTTTTACTTCAGCAGCCAGCCAGCTGAGTGAACCTGCACCACATTGCCTGAACTCCAGGAACACCCAGATGCACCCCTACATTTCTATCCTGCTCACCTGCAGGAATCCTGACGCTGACGTCCCTCAGGGTGAGCTGCTTGGAATCCAGGCGAAGTCTCCACTGCAGACCTGCATACTACACAATACCATCCAGTACAGTACCTCCATACTGCACAATACCATCAACACCCTCCAGCTCACCTGCAGGAATCTTGATGCTGATGTCCCTCAGGTTGGGTTGCTTGGTGTCCAGGCGTAGTCTCCACTGCAGACCTCCATACCGCACAATACCATCAACATCCTCCAGCTCACCTGCAGGAATCTTGACGCTGATGTTCCTCAGGGTGGGCTGCTTGGTGTCCAGGAGAAGTCTCCACTGCAGACCTCCATACTGCACAATACCATCAACACCCTCCAGCTCACCTGCAGGAATCTTGATGCCCCTCAGGGTGAGCTGCTTGGAGTCCAGGAGAAGTCTCCACTGCAGACCTCCATACTGCACAATACCATCCAGTACAGTACCTCCATACTGTACAATACCATCAACATCCTCCAGCTCACCAGGAGGAATCTTGACACCCCTCAGGGTGAGCTGCTTGGAGTCCAGAAGTCTCCACTGCAGACCTCCATACTGCACAATACCATCAACACCCTCCAGCTCACCTGCAGGAATCTTGATGCCCCTCAGGGTGGGCTGCTTGGTGTCCAGGAGAAGTCTCCACTGCAGACCTCCATACTGCACAATACCATCCAGTACAGTACCTCCATACTGCACAATACCATCAACACCCTCCAGCTCACCTGCAGGAAGTCTCCACTGCAGACCTCCATACTGCACAATACCATCAACATTCTCCAGCTCACCTGCAGGAATCCTGACGCTGATGTCCCTCAGGGTGGGCTGCTTGGTGTCCAGGAGAAGTCTCCACAGCAGACCTCCATACCGCACAATACCATCAACATCCTCCAGCTCACCTGCAGGAATCTTGACGCTGATGTTCCTCAGGGTGGGCTGCTTGGAGTCCAGGTCCCAGGAGAAGTCCCCGGCGCAGACCTCCACCACATGGGTGGGCTCCAGGAACACCAGGTCCTCATGCTGCATGTCCTCGATGTCCCCCGTGGACACCCCGCTGTTGTGCCGCCGCCGCCCCGCTTGGTGGTGCTCTCCCCCCCTGGCCCTCGCTGGAGCTGAAAACCCAGCAACGGTAGGAGGAGTACAGAGGTACCATCACTGTTAGTGCCCCCCCCCCCCCCCACCCCCCACCCCCATGTTAGCCAGAACTACTGGTGGCTTTGCGGTGCAAGCTTCTGACCTCATCTCAAACACAATACAATACAGTACAGTACAATACAATGCAATACAATACAATACAATACAGTACAATATAATACAATACAATACAGTACAATACAATACAGTACAGCACAATACAATACAATACAGTACAGTACAATACAAATTCTCTCACCTCAAAACCGGATCGCTGGACTTTCTGATCAAGGCCAGAGGCTTGACATCCAACAGCTCAGAACTACTGGTGGCATTGCGGTACAAGATTCTGACCTCATCTCGAACACAATACAATATAATACAGTACAATACAGTACCATATAATACAATAAAGCACAACACAAATTCTCTCACTTCAAAACCAGAGCGCTGGTCTTTCTGATCAAGGCCAGAGGCTTGACATCCAACAGCTCAGAACTACTGGTGGCAGGGCGGTGCAAGATTCCGACCTCATCTCAAACACAATACAATACAGTACAGTACAATACAGTACAGTACAATATAATAATAATAATAATGACAAAATATATAGCGCTTATTCTCCTTACAGGGCTCTAAGCGCTTCACAAAGAAGTTAAAAATCTGAAAAAAAAAAAAAAAAAAAAATTCATAAAGCACAACACAAAATCTCTCACCTCAACACCGGGGCGCTGGTCTTTCTGATCAAGGCCAGAGGCTTGACCTCCAGCAGCTCAGAACTACTGGTGGCATGGCGGTGCAGGCTCCCTGCCCTCATCTCGAACACGTCCAGCAGGGAATCGCCTGAGTTCTGGCGGCTGTGCGACCTGCCGGTGGTGCCGGTGCCGGTGGCGCCCCCGCTGCTGAAGGAGATGGCGCTGCTGCTGCAGCACGAGTCGTTGTCTCCCCCTGCCTGGCGCAGGGGCGCCGTTTCCGGGCTGCTGTGGTTGTTGTCCGCGTCCACGCTCACCACCGTGTCAAACTTGTCCTGGGCCTGTATTAGACTTAGCATGATGCTAACTTAGAAGCTCTTCCAAAAGTCCTGGGCCTGTATTCACGTTGAGATAGCATGAGACTTAGCATGATGCTAACTTAGAAGCTCTTCCAATGTCCTATAGGATTTAATAGGACTTTTGGAAGAGCTTCTAAGTTAGCATGATGCTAAGTCTCATGCTATCTCAACGTGAATTCAGGCCCTGGAAAGGTTTGATTGTTTCCCCAAAAATCCCTTGGGGGTACATGGAAAAAGGAATACAAAACAACATTGGGAGAAAAAAAAGGGCAGATAAACAGACAGATAAACCTTCAACAACACGAACGAGCGAAAATGGTGTTTTACGTCCTCTTGGTCTGAATCAGACACATATGGGACATTTGTAAATACAAATATGGTGGGAACAATACTGGAGGCAATGCCCGGAGGCAGTACGAAACCAGTAAAGTCCCGATTTTTAAAATTAATACAGATAGCTGTAGCGGTGACCACGCCTCGGTTAAACCTCATCGGCTATGGCACCGCCACAAGTAGTATGATTTTGGTAAATGTGAGCTCTCAACAACAACACGAACAAACAAAAACAAAAACAACGAAGTAGTAAAAAACTATAATAAAGACGGAAAATATAGATGAACTACCGTAAAAAGCGGACTATAAGCCGCTACTTTTTTCCTCAACTTTGGCCCATGCGGCTTATAGACTGATGCGGCTTATCTGTGGATTTTTTCAATTCTATATTAATCAGTATAATAAAATGTGTTTCCAGCCACATTTTTCAGCCTATTTTGAGCATCAAATACTCATATTGTAATAGGAGAATTTCTATTTTTGTGTTGCTCTGTGCACACGGTGTTCATTTTTTTGTGGTAAGGTAAGCAAATCTACTGCTTTTTTTTTCAGTTTGTAACTTTGACACCTTCTTTTGCGAGCATAAATTTCTCTGCGGCTTATAAACCGGTGCGGCTTATATGTGGATAAATACCTTATAATCTGTCAATTTGAGGGATGAGGCTTATATACAGGTGCGTCTTATAGTCCAGTTTTTACGGTAAGAGTACCCCCGCAACAGCTGTGTTTGGGGCATCACTGCTGAGTCGCCCCCTCCACTAATCAGAAAGTCGTGAAAGCAAAGATTCTAAAAGGGTAAGATGGACTACTTAAGAGTTACGGCGAACCGGGCTGATAGAGTTATCGTTAGTGGGAACAGTACACCACACACAGTGGAGGCTATCTAAAAACTCAGACTGGAATTTGAACGGAGAATTCAACTGGCCTATCGACGTGTAAATGTGTACTGTTTTTAAGGGGCATAACCAGTGTTTCTGTCCTCACTACTCATATAGGGAAAAGAGACCGGATGTTAGTCTTTTCTTTTCAGTGTCTTTGATGAAAGGAAACACGACAAACAAACAAAAACAACAACAAACAAGAGGAAAAGCCTTCAAGGCTCACTCGAACAGGAACATGTGGGACAGCAACAAAGAAAGATTGAGGGGGGTGATTTTGCTGCCAGGTGGGCTCCATTCACTGCAATATTCAATTATATAAATTGATATTATAAAACTTTTACTAATAAGATACCTAGTAATGATTAGTCTTGTATATATATGAACTTTCGGGGTGTTTTTTTTTAACATTTTAAAATATGAGTAATACCTGTTGTTCAGAGCTTGAAACTGAGGAATTTTTATTAATTCTACTATCTATTTTATCTATATACTTACCATTCCACTACAAAGTGCATATTTGTACAAGATTAGCTTGGAAGACAGAAATAAAACCAAGAGTGTCTTACTACCACAACTCCCAATCCAGGTAACTTCCGGTTAAGCAGACTACTCACTTTCTTGAAAGCAAGCATCTAATAAAAAGGGAAGGTACACATTCAAAAACCATTAGGAGGGAGGTGGGTGGGTCAATTAAATGTAGTGGAATGGTAAGTATATAGATAAAATAGATAGTAGAATTAATAAAAATTCCTCAATCTATTCTATCATCCTTACCATTCCACTACAAAGTGCATGATTACCAACAAGGAGGTGGGTAATGGTTAAGCACTACTCTGAGAACCATGGAACAAACCATGACAGAGATACCACATAAACACACACATACCATCTAAAATAAGAAGGTAAAACAGCAAATCATGTTTACATATCCCCCAAAAGACTTAAGTCTATAAAAACAAACAGACAATAAGTCAAACCTCAAAAGGACACCGTCTTGGAGGACAACACAGCACGTCGAATGCCAAACGTGTTGTCCTGCCGGAGAGTAGAAAACTCGCGCAGGCAGAAAGAGGTAAATGTAGTCTCCGACTTCCAGAAGGCGGAGGACATAAGGAAGGGACTGGAACACCCCTGACCAAGACTAGTGAGGTGCTAATAGCCCTAACTTCGTGAGCCCGTATACCTGGGGGCGCAGAACGATCGGCGTGGGAGTAGGCTAGTCGAATCAACTCGACTAACCAGCGAGCCAAAGTGGCCTTACGGATATCATTTGAATAGTTGGAATTCAAAGAAATGAAAAGGCGGCGTTTCTGGCTACGGAACGAGACTGAACGAAGGAGATATGCCTGCAAACAGCGAACCGGACACAGACATTTTCCTCATCGTCCGGAGCGAGGATGTTAGAGAGACTCTCGATAACAACCAACGGAGAAGCTTGCTGAGCCGATTGATTTTTCGCACGGAATTCCGGTAGAAAAGCCAGGGAGATCGAGGAACCATCCTCCGCGAATTCATAATCATTAACTAAACCGCTAAGAGCGTGGATACCACTCACACGTCTCGCTAAGGCAAGACTAACGAGGAAAAGCGTTATAAAAGAAAGAAGCTTAAAAGATAACGAAGAAAGCGGTTCACATTCTGACCTGAGAAAGTGAAGCACAAGAAAAAACGTCCCATAGCGGAAGTCTGATGGTTGGGCGAATCGACTTATTACGCAAACCATCCAAAAAATGGGAAACCAAGACAGAAGAAGCAAAGGAAGGTTGACGACCAGTAGCAATCGAAATAGTGCTAACTGCCGACTTATAACCTGACAAAGTTTGGGCCAAGAGGCCCTTCTCATTATGCAAATGAGACGAAAAGGAAACAAACTGAGCACCAGTCGGGTGCAAAGGAGAAAAAGACTCATTGAACAGAAATTGAACCAAGAGGTCCAACGCAAGGAATACAAGGTATTCATGCTTTGACGACGGGATTGAAGAATCACTTCAATGGTTTCACCTTTCAGACCCTGTGACCGCAATCCTGACCGCAAAGTAGCCAAGCGGTCAGGTGAAGGACGGCAGGATTTCGATGTGGAACGCCTGTCCGCGGTTGAACAAGAGACTTGGTGACAACTGGAGGGGAACACCCGGAACGTGGGTGAGAGCTAACAGCTCAGGGAACAACGGACAGTTTCCCATCCTGACGCTATGAGGATCAGAGCAGGACGCTCCCGAGCACACCTTTCCAACACCTTTGGAAGAAGAGCTGTGGGTGGGTAGGCGTAGGCCCACAGACCCGTCCACTGGAGACTGAAGGCATTTCTTGCCCATGCCAAGGGATCTGCCAACGGGGAGACGAAAAGCGGAAGACGCCGGCTGAAGCGAGTTGCAAACAAGTCGATGTGTGGGTTTCCCCACATCGACCAAATGGGTTGAAGGACCTGATGGACGAGAGTCCACTCCGTTGCAATCACCTGGTTGGAACGGCCCAGCTGGTCGGCGAGAACATTCAACTTCCCGGGAAAGAACTCCACGGTTAGAAGAATGGAATTCCGTGCAGTCCAAAGCAGGATCTCCTCTGCCTTCCTGGAGAGTGAAGACGATTTCGTGCCCCCCTGACGCCGAAGGTACGAGAGGCAAGTGGAGTTGTCGCCACAAACTGTGACCCACTTGCCTCGTAGCAGGGGAAGTAGCGCTTTGAGCGCGAGCGAAACCGCCTCCATCTCCAGAAAATTGATGTGGAGAGACGAATCTGCTTGGACCACAACCCCGAAACCTCTCACCGGTCCAGATGAGCCCCCCAACCTTCCTTTGATGCATCCGTGAAAAGGAATTCTTGATGGTGGAGAGGCCGACTGGGAACTGAGGACCCCAGCCAAACCGGATCCAACCACTGGAGAACTGAGCTGCGAAACCACGAGCCCAAAACAATCTGAGATTCCAGAGGAAGATGAGAAACCCCGAGTTCCGCACACTTTCGTTGTAACGGAAGCTTGTGCAGACGTCCCAGAGGCAAGAGGTCTGCCAAAGACTCCATGATGCCCAGCAACTTGAGAAGTTGACGAACCGTTGCTGAACCTGCCAACAGAACACTTTCCCGAAAGGACTGAATGGACTGGATCTGATCCGGAGACGGACAGACCGTGAACGTCTGGGTATTGAAGACCATCCCCAGAAATTTGAATTCCTGGGCCGGAGTCAAATCCGACTTTTTGACGTTCATGTTGAAGCCAACCTGGACGGACAGGTCCTGGAGCTCCGAAGTGTGTTCCTGGCACCGATCCCTGGACTGAGCTGAGGTGAGCCAGCCGTCCAGGTACACCTTGAGCCGGATCCCTCTGGACCCGGCCAAGCCGACGAACTCCCTGACCACCATGGTGAAAATCCAAGGGGCCAGAGAGAGCCCGGAGGGAAGGGCTACGAACTGATAAGTCGTGTTCCCCATATGAACCTCAAGAGATGCCTTCGATCTGGGTGGATCGAAATATGGAAAAAGGCATCCTTGAGGTCTATGGAAGTCGCCCAATCCCCCGGCTGGATGAAGTTGTGAACCGAAGCAGCCGTCTCCATTCTGAACGCCATGGGGCGCAGAAAAGCATTGAGAGGAGACAAGTCCAGCACTGGACGGAACTCGCAGTTCTTCTTTGGTACAGTGAACATGCACGAGTAGAAACCCGGGCCTGGGTTGGGTACTGGAATCACAGCACCCTTGTCCAGAAGGGACTTGACCTCTGCGTCCAAGATCTGAAAGCGAAGAGGATCTGCAGGCGGAGAAAAGACAATTGGCACCCACGAGACAGAAGGGTACCGAAAGCATCATCCTGGGGCAGAACCTGAGTGGACTCCACCGAGACAACATCCTGGAAAAGCAGCCAGGAGATGACAAACTCCGCATGGAGTCACCTAGAGCAGCCAAGGCCGATACAAAACGGACTATGAGTGGCCGGACCGGGCCACCACACGCTGCTACGCCCTTTCGAACCAGAAAAAATCGAAGTGGCGAGTCTGAGTCAAAAACAAAATGGCCCACATTTGGACAAGACTTGTTCAGAATGGGCAAGCAAAGGATCGATGACGGGATAGAGACAGCTAGTACTAAATGGTGAAGATGAGAATCCGCAAAACAGCAGATTCAACCTCTGAACTAGCAAACTGAGAAGCCACGGTACGAATGTGCGACTGCACTTCGTAACCAACTCTACATGCTAAGACCGTTGGAAGGTAAAAATAAAAAACTACCTCTGACGTAGGGACAGACCGAAAGAGCAACATAGTTGCTATCGCATGACGTCAAATCTAACCAGATGACGCGGAAATGTCCCCACCGAAAAGGAAAACATGTAGACAAAAAGCGAAACAGTGCAAACGTGACGTAGACTTAACCCATTTCAACGCCACCCAGTCGAACAACTGAGCTGACGGCTGGGCATGGAAGATCATGTTAGCCGGACAGTATAGTTCGATCGGGACGGAACCAGACCAAAAAGGATTACTGGAACGGGTGAACGAGTCAACTGGTTGAACAACTCATGGTTGTAATCAGAGGAAACCATGCCTGCCAGAACAGACATCATTTGAAAGAACGGCGAAGCCGGGGCCGTTGCCCCCGCAAAAATTCGTTCAGAAGGAAGACAACAAGGGTACGGTTGAACAACTCTCGGTTGCAACCGTGAAAGAAGGAGCACAGTAAGGCTGCAAGGCCGCCAGATACCCTTGAATGCCAGAAACAGAAGGATCTGAAAAAAACTCTTCCATAGAATCCACCGTGTGACCCGAAGTCGTAACCGACGCCGCTGGTTGAGCTGACTGACCGAAGGAAGAACAACCCGACAAAAGGTCCATAACCTCCTGGTGAGAGTAGGTCCGCTGAAGAACCATACCAGCGGTAACGGGCGTGACCGGTACGGGCTGAGGCAAACGTCCCATGGACTGAATGCCCGCCGTCGTACGGCCTTGGGCCTGGGGACTACCCACGGGAGAGGCCGTAGCCGCCGTGACCGTGGTGGACCCGCGAGACCATGTCGCTGTGGCCGGTCCGCTCCGGAGAACCCCGGGTGCGGATGCCGGCCCGGTGCCTAAGGCACCGAGGCTGCCGTCGCCAGGGACCACCCACGGGAGAGGCCGTAGCCGCCGTGCCCGTGGTGGACCCGCGAGACCATGTCGCTGTGGCCGGTCCGCTCGGAGAACTCCGGGTGCGGATGCCGGCCCGGTGCCTAAGGCACCGAGGCTGCCGTCGCCAGGGACCACCCACGGGAGAGGCCGTAGCCGACGTGCCCGTGGTGGACCCGCGAGACCATGTTGCCGTGGCCGGTCCGCTCCGGAGAACTCCGGGTGCGGATGCCGGCCCGGTGCCTAAGGCACCGAGGCTGCCGTCGCCAGGGACCACCCACGGGAGAGGCCGTAGCCGCCGTGCCCGTGGTGGACCCGCGAGACCATGTCGCCGTGGCCGGTCCGCTCGGAGAACTCCGGGTGCGGATGCCGGCCCGGTGCCTAAGGCACCGAGGCTGCCGTCGCCAGGGAAGCTACCCCCATTAGCGGCATCGTCCGTTTTTCGGCCGGCATCACCAGGCGTAATGGTGGCATCGGTGGGTACCGCCCGGTTGTCTATAGCTCTGTAAGACAAGTCGGACAGCACCACCGGTTTCTTCGCAGCTTCTTCTTCCAGAACCGGAAGTGCCCGTGCGGTATCATGAACGCCAGGAACCAATGGGGTACGGGAGCTAGCTTGGCTAGAAGAGCCGTACTGACCTTGTTCGGGAAAAACCCGGATGCCGGTTTGCAGCTCCATCCGTGAGAGATCTTCAACGGACAACGAATCCTGGAGTGGAAGACCAACCGTCGAAAAGGCCGGGTCATCGTCCAAAACACCCAACAAAACAACATGAGAATCATCCACCGAAATGTGCTGGACCAAACCAGCCGAATCCACTTGGGAGAAAGAGAACGGCATGGCTGAAGACAATTCGCCCGTAGAACGCAAATGAGCCAGCAATTCCGACACCACTTGCTTTGTATCTTGAACCGAACGCGAAGAATGAGACTTACTCAAACTTCTTGACCGAGATTTGACTTGGACAAAGACTTTTCTGAAGGACTAGATTAGAAAACGGTCTTTGTCATCCCTGGGAGGAGTAGGCTGAGGTTCCTTAGTTGAACTACTTGAAGGTTTGCTAACTAACGCCGAAGAATCTACAACCTTTTTTAGAAGGAGTAGGTTCCATAACGCGAAACCCGAAGCCAGAAGCCACGCCCACCTTTTGACCAACAGGCCCGAAATCTTCACAAAGATTACAACCAAAAAGGGGGGAGGCCGAACGAACTTACCCAAGAAGCAAAGCAACACAAAGAAAACTAAAGGAAAACAAAAGACACTCATTAAGCTGAAAGCAGGAGAAAAAATTCCTGGAGAAACAGAAAAACAAACCTGCCTTCCATGCTAGCTTGAAAGAAAGTGAGTAGTCTGCTTAACCGGAAGTTACCTGGATTGGGAGTTGTGGTAGTAAGACACTCTTGGTTTTATTTCTGTCTTCCAAGCTAATCTTGTACAAATATGCACTTTGTAGTGGAATGGTAAGGATGATAGAATAGATTCACAATTTGAAATGTTGAGCTCTCTGTTTTTAGTTACTCCACATAGTGATGATAAATTGTTACCTCAAGATGTTGTGATAACATTTTTCAATGACTTCCACGGCACAGATGTGTGTAAATGTGTTTGTTTGTCTTCTGTATGTATTTATTTGATTTTTGCCTATTATTTGTTTTGTTTTTCTTCCTTGTGAAATAATGAGGATGAAAAAAAAAAAGTTCAATAAAAAATAAAAGATTGAGGGGGATGTCTAAAGTACAAGATTGCCAATAAAATATTAAAGTACAAATGAAACTATCGTTAATGGATACAACTTAAAACTTTAAAAAGTGCCTGTGCCAAGAATCGGACCCGGAACCATTGGCATGACAGACAGACGCTCTACCAATGAGCTATCGAGACTTTCAGTGTTGATGAGTTTCTTAATTCATGTTGCCTGTTGAATACTCTCTAACCCACTAATCTAAAATGTTATCTGTTTGTTATCTGTTTACAGCGTTGTTTTAAGTATTTAATTATTCAAATCATTATCATTTGAAAGCTTGCACAGACATCTATATGTGTGCACAGTTTGAACAATGTATGCCTTCTATTTCCCCAGAAAATGCCAACGTTAAAGTTTGGAGATTAGACCACGGACGCAACACACACACACACACACACACATACAGACACACACACAACCGAACAACTATCATACCATAGACTCACTTCGTTAACTTCATTAACACGAGTGAGCCAAAGAAAATGCCAACATCAAAGTTTGGAAATTAGACCACGGACGCAACACACACACACACAACTATCATACTATAGACTCACTTCGTTAACTTCATTAACACGAGTGAGCCAAAGAAAATGCCAACGTTAAAGTTTGGAGATTAGACCACGGACGCAACACACACACACAACACGAACGAACAACTATCATACTACAGACTCACTTTTCGTTAACACGAGTGAGCCAAAAAGAAGAAAACAATCTCATCATCATATCAGCCTCACCTCTCCCGTCCTATCGCCGTGATCCAAGGAAGGCAGCGCCACACTGGTAAACCTCCTGCTGGCCAGGCCCCCCACTCCGCCCATGCCGTAACCCCCACCCCCGCCCCCGGCCCCCCGACGCCCCCCACCGCAGGCTGGCGCCAGTCCACCTCTTCAGCCAGCAGCAGGGGCATCAGGCGCCGGCTGCTCACTCGGGCGTTGGCCACGGCGGCCGACACCAGGGTGAGGAGCTGCAAGGGCCCCGACAGCATGTTGAACAGAGCCAGGATGGTCAGGGACTTGCCCGCGGTTAGCGGCTCGGGGCTCAGCACCGGGTGGAGCACGAACGTCTGTGAGACAGAGGGTAACAGAGAAGGCAAACATTAGAGAGAGTGGGTGAAGAGCAAAGCGAGGAGCATTAGCGGTTCGGGGCTGAGCACCGGGTGGAGCACGAACGTCTGTGAGATAGAGGGTAAAGCATAAGGCAAACTTTACACGAGAAGCAGAGAGAGAAACAGAGATGGGAGGTGAAGAGTAAAGTGAGCAGCTGCAAAGGGAGAGAGTCGGGGTGGTCAGGGACTTGCTGGCGGTCAGCGGCTTGGGGCTCAGCACCGGGTGGAGCACGAACGTCTGTGAGACAGAGGGTAACGCATAAGGCAAACTTTAGAGAGAGGGGGTGAAGAGTAAAGCGAGGAGCATTAGCCGTTCAGAACTCAGCACCGGGTGGAGTACGTACGTCTGTGAGATAGAGGGTAACACACAAGGCAAATTGTATGCTGTTTAAAGTACATGCGAAGCAGAGAGAGAAACAGACAGAGATGGGAGGTGAAGAGTAAAGTGAGGGGCTGCAAGGGGCCTGAAAGCATTTGAAGAGGAGTCAGGGTGGTTAGAGACTTGCTGACAGTTAGCGGTTCGGGGCTGAGCACCGGGTGGAGCACGAATGTCTATGAGATAGAGGGTATCGCAGAAGGCAAATCTTATGCTGTTTTTAGAGAGTGAAGAGAAAAGCGAGGAGCATTAGCGGTTCGGAACTCAGTACCGGGTGAAGTACGAACGTCTGTGAGATAGAGGGTTATCGCAGAAGGCAAATCATATGCTGTTTAACGTACATGAGAAGTAGAGAGAGAAACAGACAGAAATATAGAGAGGGGGTGAAGAGTAACAGTGAGGGGCTCCAAGGGCCCTGATAGCATTTGAAGACAGTCGGGATAGTTAGGGACTGGCCGGAGGTTGGCAGTTCGGAGCTCAGTACCGGATTAAGTACGAATGTCTGTGTGGATGGATGGATAGGAATAGAGAACAAGCACAGCACTGTCTCAAGACAGAACACAGCAAAAAAAAGGACCAAATTTACTTAACTTGTATCACCACACCATAATATTCACACTGTGCCTGCAGAGACAACGACAAAACAAAAACGACATGCGACTGATGGGCAGGGCAGACAGATGGACAAACAGACCAGACAGATTGATCGACACACAGACAGACAAGAAGATGGACAGACAGACAGATGGACAAACAGATCAGACAGATTGATCGACACACAGACAGACAAGAAGATGGACAGACAGATGGACAAACAGACCAGACAGATTGATCGACACACAGACAGACAAGACGATGGACGGACAGACAGAAAGACAGATAGTTTACTCACCATCATGGCACCGGCAACAGGAGCAGCCATGCCAATGACACCTGCAAAACGTGACCAAATATTAAGGAATAATTATAATATCAGGGTTCACACAGATTCTTCATACAGACAAACCCCTATTTTACGACCCTCTGTTAAGCGACCACCTCTCATTTGAGACCGGATTTGTTGGCACGGATGCATTTTACTATGTAAACGACCTCTCTTAAACGACTTCCTCTAAAACGCGACTTACGACCGCCATTTTGTTGGTTTTTACGACCGTTGTTGTCGTCTGCATAGACTTCGAGCAAAGGGAAACAACCACGGTCAAGGGCCTGAAAGCGGAGTCGCTTCCCTTGTTGTAGAAAAGATGGCGGAAAGCATAGGAAAAGCACGTAAACCACTGACTTTGAAAAAGAAAACCACTGACTTTGGACGAGAGTGGAGGTGATTAACAGAAGTCGGCGAAGTGAAACTGTAATACATCGATTGCACAATCCTATGGAGTTGGAAAGACCCAAATCCAGTTTTAATATGTCATTGTATGTGTGCATGAAGAAGAGAGTATGAACAGTGCTGAACTTTTTCTTTCTACGGCTGCCAGTGAAAACCTCCGTCATACGACCCCTCCAATTTACGACCGATTTTTCCGGACATTTTGGAAGTCTTAAAATAGAGGTTTGTCTGTACTAAAATTCACAAACTTTCAAAGACCCTTTAACCTATTTTCAAAGACCGGTCACGACATGCAATGATGACGATTGCTTCGATTACGATCACCTACGTTGCACCGAGTAGCCTAAAGACATGGATGTAGCAAAGGGAAGTAACTCTCAACAAATCCACACAGAATTATAATAATCATAAGCCAAATTAAATTGTTTCTTTAACAATTCTAGAAGCAATCAACAAATTTTTATGGCATCAATGACTTTTTCACAAGCTATTTCACGATTTTCACAGACCAAAGCCCATTTTCAAAGACTTGAAAAGGGCACTCCATTTCTCAAAAACCTTCAAAGACCGTGCAAACCCTGTCATTTCCAATATATATATTCTACACTAAAGAACCAGATTTTTTTTAAATCTGTCATCACATCAATGAACCTGTTAGCATTCCCTAAACCATACCTACCCCCCCCCCCCCCCCCCACCTCCTCCAAATAATGTTCTCATTTGAGCTCTGTGAATCTCTTTTGACTTTGCACTTCCCCTTTGCTTACTGTCATCTACTATCTTTCTGCCTCACCTGGTCCATTCTCCTGCCTTTGGTCTAGAAATTCTTACAAAGATTTTCTCCAGCCGAAGACGGATATGCTGGGCCTAACTATTTCTTAGTCAGGCACATAACGGCGGCACGACGCATCATCTGCGCTCGTATGATGGGAAACTGTCTGAGCGATCGATGATGAAGAAGAAGAAATCTAAACCTAGCGCACCCTTCAAAGGCACAATTCGTTGTGGGCAAGCAGGCCCTCATGCACCCCTTGCGACTTTAAGCTGCCTCACACTATCCAACCTTTTTAGCCGGAAGAAAATTCAGTCGTGTATTCTATTCAACTACTTGTGGCCGTGTGACGCCTTCACTATCCACCCCTTGCGACTTTAAGCTGCCTCACACTATCCAACCTTTTTAGCCGGAAGAAAATTCAGTCGTGTATTCTATTCAACTACTTGTGGCCGTGTGCCGCCTTCACTATCAGCAAGCATCGGCTGCATTCCCCACAACTGCCCGAGTGAGCTGGAGGAAGGAAGTAAACGGTGCAGTCGCCAATTCCTTCCGACCTGCTTGGAAGGGTTTCAATTCGTCTGACCAAAACTTTGCATTTTGTGATTCCGGCTCACTCTTGTCAAAAGGACATCTGTGGAAAGGTCACAGCCAGTTTAACCCTTTTGCCGCCAGCCGTTTTTCAGCCAAAATATGGCTCCCCCCCACCTGCGTGCGCATCTCGACCCTTCCAACGGAAGTGTCGCCATCTTAGTCCTTATTTGTGTGTAAACAAAGTGAAAATGTTATCTAAATGTGTAAAGAAAACATCCAGATGTTATAAATACAGTTTAGATAAGTTTGAATTGGTACAGCCAAATACGCAGCATCGATCTGGCATTTTTCAAACAAAGTTACTGACTAAGATGGCGGTCTCCCATAATATGGCGCTCCTTGTGGCCGGATATGATGACACGTGGGTACAAGCCATACCATTAAACTTAACTGGGTAGAAAAAAAAATCTATCTGCAGTATTGTGAATTCCTCTGTGACATTCATAACATTAGGCCTATCCTTACCTCCCAAAATAGGGTCTTCGGATAACAGGCCCTGATTTGATGCCTTTTAGTGACATGGGTTTTAAAACCATTGTGGTGCTAAAATGCGACATTGGCGGTGAAAAGGTTAATCCGACTTGGGTTGGACAGCGCGAGGCGGCTTTTACCCATGAATCCCTTGAGGCAGGCGTGCGGCACGAGGTAGCGTATCTCCTGGTGTCGCGTGTGCTCCACGCTGCGGATGAAGGAGTCCTCCCAGGCCAGGAGCTTGATCACCTTGATGCCCTGGATCACCTCGTTCACCTTCTTCACACGCTTGTCAGACTGGATCTGCCCACACACAGTTCAGCGCGCTAGGAATGTTTGAAATCCAGTCCCATCAGCGACAATGCCCCCCCAACAACCGGCGTCGAAACCAGTCCCAGAGAAACAAAAACCAGTGAAAACCACAATATCAAGGCCTCTGGGATAAAGAGAACAGCAAACACCCAGGTAGTGGCAATTTATAATTTTCGGTTTATTGTTAATACCTTTGTCGATAAAACCAAGGACTGCTAAAGAAAGCGAATGACTGTGCCTTTGTATACCCTTTGTTGTGAGCAGAAATCACCACTCACTCACTCTTTAAAAAACCCATAAAAACTCACTCACTCACTCACTCAAAAAAAAAGCCTCTGTTAAAAAAAATGTATCAGTCCTAGCAAAACATTATCAGGTTCTGGGACTGACAGGTCAAATTTGTTTCAGTATTTTTGGTTTTGCAATCAGTATTTTACTGATAATTACCAGTAAACGCGGTCACTGCACACAGTTCAGGGTACGCCCGTTATGTAGCATTATAATAAAAATAATGAATAATATTTATATGGCGCACTATCCTGATAAATACAGCTCAAAGCGACTTACAGTAACAAATTGCAATCAATAGTGTCATACATAAACATTGCGATATATATATATACATGGCATGCAATCAACAATCAAGAATACATCAGAAATCAAAAATACTTGTACCACTCTCCGCCACCCCATCTCGTCAAAATATACATAAACAATATATTTGAATCTATAATCAATCATCAAGAATAATTAGAACACGAATACACAGGTCACAAGTAAACAGAGAGAGAGAGAGAGAGAGAGAGAGAGGGAGAGGAGGGGGAGAGAGAGAGAGAGAGAGAGCGAAAGAGAGAGACAGACAGATAGACAAGACACAGAGAGACAGACAGACAGAGAAAGACAGACATAGACGGGAAAACGCACACACACACACGCGCGCACACACACACACACACAGTTAAGAAAACTGACGAAATTGGGACGCCGTTCTAGGTGCCTCGTCTCTATTTTAGGCATTAGTATTAGGTACTTTATAGTCACGGAGGCGTCTCTGTGAAATTCGGGTTGCTCCCACCTGGAGAGCGCGTCACAGCCAGAGGCGCACCACACAATTAAAAACAACAACAACAGGTGTTCCCTCGCACTAGTGCCGTTATCCTTGGGCTGCTTCTCCGAGACTGTTGATGCAGTAGCTGTTTCTGCAACATCTTCTGCACACTCGTTTGGCAGAGGATTTCTTTTTTTTACTTTGCCGCCACAAAAATCAAAGTCGAAGAGCGTCGTTGTCCGCTTCATTTTGAAGAAAATTCAACATGGCGGGTAGGACTCTCGCAACTTCCTGTCTGTAAAACGACATGAACGCGATTGGTTGATTTACACTAACATTGTAAAGGAACCAATGAAATGTCGAGAAATCATTCATTCATGCTCGATGCTTTCGGTTTGTGCAGATGACGGATTTAGCAGACGACGAAGGAATTCCCGCAGCGATCAGTAAAAAGTGCGGGCAGTTCTGCAAATATGCGGGCGTCGGCCCGCGCTTAGACCCGATTATTGCGGGAAGGAACAGATTTGGGGGGGGGGGGATTGTACCAATCCTGCGCCCTAGAATCAGCTCTGATTTATACAAAAGACCCTCCGGTATCCCCATGGGGGGTTATGTTCAAATTCTGATCGCTTCTCGGCCTTTTGGCTAAGACAGTGATTCAGGAACATAAATTTTTGTTTATACCTTGGTTGGTTTGTTCAGCCCGTCGTACATGGCGAAAGCCGATACGCGACGTTAAACTGAACTTCCATCCATCCCATGGGGGGGGCTAACTATTATTATACTACGGCCCAATTCCATACTGACCAGGACTTTCTTCTGCATCTTGGACATCCAGACGCCCAGGAAATACATGAGGGGTGCGCAGACCACCACGAAGAGCCCCCCAATGACCGCACTGACCCCCAGCTTCCAGTAGAGAATGCCCAGAGTGATGGACACCTGGAACAGGCAGCGAGGTGACCATCTCCTGTCATGCCTAAATTAGGTACCCTCAAAACTGGACTGTAAGACGCACCTGTATATAAGCCGCATCCCTTAAATTGACAAAATATTAGGTATTTATTCACATGTAAGCTGCACCAGTCATAAGTCATAAGTTTCTTTATTGTCCATTGGCATTGAACAACGCACATGGAAACTTGTCTTCCACCGTGTAAAATAAAAAATATTAAATAAAAGTATGAAATATAAATTTACATCAACAAATATGTAACTCTCACACCACACCCAATCATTCATCCAGTTTATTAAGCCACAGAGAAAATTATGTGTGCACAAAGCAACACAAATAAAGAAACTCTCCTAGCAGAACGTAAGTTTTTAATGTTCTCAGATGCTTTTAAACATGAGATTTGAATCTATTGATTACCAAAACCAGTTTGGAAGCTCAAAATAGGCTGGAAAATGTGGCCAGAACCAGATTTAATCATACTGATAAATGTAGAATGGGAACAAAATGCGCAGATAAGCTGCATGGGCCAGAGTTGTGAAGTGTGTGTGTGGTGTAAACCTTTAACATTGTCATTTTCGCAGAAACTACAAATAGGTAGTAGTAGTAGTAGTAGTAGTAGGAGTAGTTGTAGTAGTAGTAGCAGTAGTAGTAGTGTAATAGGGCAAGAAGTGGGCCTCTCGGCCCTTTTACGCCCTTTCTTGATTGTTTAATTTGATTAAGTTTCACAATGTTTGCGCAAACCTAAGCTAAACTAGTCTTAATTAATTTATAAAAATTTTGGAATGGACTTTCATTTTTAATCATCCATAAAATTGAAAGCTGATTGACAATTTTTTCGTTGCCACTGGGTTTAACATGTGCTAAGTGCATGGGCACACAGGACCTTGGTTTATCGTCTCATCCGAAAGACGATAAACCTAACAGCACTGACTGTAAAGCCTAGTGCAGAATGAGAGAATAAATCCCCTGTACCCAGGTTTGAACTTGGGTTCACTGTATACGAGGCGAACGCGCTACCTCTGAAACAGTGCCTTTTTAGTACAGAACATTATAATTATGACGCTAAAGAACCGATATCGTTTTTTATGTCAAATACCTCACCTGTATGGGGACGGCCCAGATGTAGTGGACGAAGAAGAAGAAGTACATGAGGAAGGTGGAGTCCACGGACATGTTGTTCATGATCTGGCCGGCGCTCAGCTTGCCGCTACTCAGGACCAGGGAAGACAGCTTCAGGGTCTTGCTGTACACCATTGCCTGTAGGTAACAGAACGATCATCGGTGTAACTAAACATCAGCGTAACTAAACAATCATCAGACACGTTGTTCTTGATCTGACCGGCGCTCAGCTTGCCGCTGCTTAGGACCAGGGAAGACAGCTTCAGGGTCTTGCTGTACACCATTGCCTGGGTAAAACAGAACATTAAATATGCCTGCAGGTAACAAAACATTAAATATGCCTGTAGGTAACAGAATGATCATCGGTGTAACTAAACAATCATCAGACATGTTGTTCATGATCTGGCCGGCGCTCAGTTTGCCGCTGCTCAGGACCAGGGAAGACAGCTTCAGGGTCTTGCTGTACACCATTGCCTGTAGGTAACAGAACATTTAATACGACTGTAGGTAACAGAATGATCACCGGTGTAACTAAACATCAGTGTAACTAAACAATAATCAGACACGTTGTTCATGATCTGGCCGGGTCTCAGCTTGCCGCTGCTCAGGACCAGGGAAAATAAGCTTCAGGGTCTTGCTGTACACCATTGCCTAGGTTAAAACAAAACATTAACCCTTTCACCACCGATGTCGCATTTCTGCACCACACTGATTGAACACCCATTTTATTAAAAAAGCATGCAAATAGGATCTGCGATCCAATGACATTATGTTGTTAATTTTCGGAGATAAGGAAAGGCCTTATTTGATACATGTGATAGGGCGGTGATTCACAATATTGCAGATGCCAACTTTTCTTTACCCAGGTAAGTTTGACAGAAAATGTTTGGCTGAAAAATGGCTGGCGGTGAAAGGGTTAAACATGCCTGTAGGCCTGAATGATCATCGGTGTAACTAAACAATCATCAGACACGTTGTTCATGATCTGACCGGCGCTCAGCTTGCCGCACCAGGGAAGACAGAAGACCCTGAGGTCTTCTTCTTCCTTTAACCATCCCGCCTTCATCGTGTCAACGATTCTGATGGTACTAAGGAGGGCTCTGCGCATAACGCTTAGTTAAGTCAAGTCGGGGTTGAGGGTCACATCAGGGTTGATTGATGTCACCTCCAGGGTGTGGAAGAGTCTTTTGTTGGCAGAAGGGTGGATGGGTGAGGAGGGGGGGGGGGGGGGGGTGAGAAGTCGGACTTGCTGGGCTTCACTATTTCTTAGTTAGACGCATAATGGCAGCATGATGCACCTGCGCTCATAATTGACAGGAAAACTGAGCGATCGAAGAAGAAGAAGACACACCTACCTGAATGGCAGAGCGGAGTCGCACCCCCTCCCTGATGATGAGGAAGTGGTGGTTCTGCAGGAAGGTGTTCTGCTCTCCCCTAAAGCAACTACAAAAACTTCATCACCAAATACCCACCCACCTGAATGGCAGAGCGGAGTCGTACCCCCTCCCTGATGACCAGGAAGTGGTGGTTCTGCAGGAAGGTGTTCTGCTCTCCCCTAAAGCAACTACAAAAACTTCATCACCAAATACCCACCCACCTGAATGGCAGAGCGGAGTCGTACCCCCTCCCTGATGACCAGGAAGTGGTGGTTCTGCAGGAAGGTGTTCTGGAGCACTGCACACCCCTAACCCACCACTAACATCACCAACCCCCACCTACCTGAATGGCAGAGCGGATCGCACCCCCTCCCTTACAACGAGGAAGTGGTGGTTCTGCAGGAAGGTGTTCTGCTCTCCCCTAAAACTACAAAAACTTCATCACCAAACCCCCACCCACCTGAATGGCTGAGCGGAGTCGCACCCCCTCCCTGATGACCAGGAAGTGGTGGTTCTGCAGGAAGGTGTTCTGGAGCACCGCGGCCAGCAGCAGCAGCACCGACAGGGTGTACCCATTCCAGAAGAACTGGTCCACCGTCACCACCGGACCCTGGGGGGGAAACGTTTGAACGACAACAACTAAAACACACAAAAGCTAAAAAGTTAAAACTTCAGAAACTTAAGGAGAGTTTCAGTATCATAATTTCTTCAAACTTGTGCATTGTCTTGTTGATGAAAGGCATCAATAATTAACTCATTCAAGTCATATATATCCGGAATTAATAGATAGCTGTCAATTTAATGCATTTGCTTCAAGGGAAGTAAATCTGTGTGCACACCATACCTTGGTCACTTCTAAACTCGCTTCACTCCCTTAGACCACACTTTTGCCTCTGACTTTGCTTTTGTAGTGGTTTGTTGTGGGAAAACCAATCGGTGTAGAGTTTTTCTATATAAAGTCTGTATATAAAAAAGTCTGATCTACCACTTCCCTATGTCTAAACCTGAAGTAAAAACCCGTAATCTTCTTTCATTTCTCCTTTTGTTTATGTATGTTTTGTTTGTGTGCATGGCTGGAGTGATTTGTGAGTTTTTTTTTTAAATAATTCAAAATCGTTGCGATGCGAATGAGTTAAACTGTACTTATACCTACATAATCTCCGCCGTCAGAGCCCCTTACACAAGATCCCAATGCTCTACAATTATATTTTCAAGCTTGCAGAACATGCAACCACTTGTGTTTCATCAAGTTAATCCCCAACCCCCTCTCACCATTTCTTTCAGTATTTTCCTCATTTTACTTTTGAACTTTTCGCTGAAAGTTATTAAAAAAAACGGAAGCCTTGTCAAATTGAAACCAACCAACTTTCAGGAATGAGGCTTTATACTGAACATTCTCTGCCCCTGTCTCGTGCACTGAGACACGCGTGTGTCACCTACACAAGATTATTGCCCTTGCTTGTCACGAAGTAGTAGCATGGAGCCAGAGAAAACTCTCTTGTCGCTGACTCGTCACTAGATGATGGCATGGTCAACTCGGTCCAAAAACTATCGCCCTTTCTAACCTGTATAAATATTATAAAACATATAAATCTTTATAAATAATTTTTTTTTATAAATATATCAATCTAAGTAGTATAAAGCCCCATTGAAGAAAAGAAAAAATGTGTGTGACAAACATGACAGTAGTGTGCTACCAGCCGTGCAAGCGAAGCTGGTAATGTTTTCACTGACGTTTGTCTGTCTGTTCCTGGCTGGCTGGCTACGTCAACACGATAACGTTTGAACCTAGGAGGCTCAAATTCTGCAGGCGCATATGTGGTTAGAATATCTAGGCCAAGTTTAACTTTTTAAGCCCCTTATAGCCCGATTCCGCCCATGACATCCATTACTTTCTCCTACCAAGCCGTCTAAAACTGCCCCCGTACACCCACTTCGTTATGTATTTTAGAGTTAAAATTGCAATATGAAAAAATAAAAAATATCACATAACAAAAAAACCATTGCAAGTCAAACATTCTTCATTTATACACAAACCCTGAACATTTGAAGTCAATTCATCAAGTAGTTATTTTTTAATATTTTTTTTAACAAAGTACCCCATTTCGGGCCCAGTTTACCAACATTAATTTGGTGGTTACAGGGAGTAGAGTCGTCATTTTAATCGGGGTTACAAGTGTTAAAATAATAAAGGTCATCGGTCAAAGGTCAAGGTCACTGCAGCAGAAAATGTGCCAAGTGGCTATTGACACAGCGTCTTAAAACCCTTTCGCCGCCAGCCATTTTTCAGCCAAAAAATACCTTTAAACTTAACTGGGTAGATAAAAAAAAAATTATCTGCAAAATTGGGAATTCCTCTGTGAAATTGATAACATTATGCCTATCCTTACCTCACAATACAGGGAAACCCATTTAGTACAAGTACGGTTTAAACGAGAGCCCGTGTTTAACGAGTGGTTTCAAAATTCCCGACCACAAGCCTTCTTTTTCCTTGTTAAATAATTCTGCATACAACGAGCTCGCTACAACGAGCAACTTGCATATAACGTACAATTTATTGACTCCCAAAGTCAAGCTTTTATGCAAAAACTACGCGGTTAGAACGAGAACGCACTTACAACCACACCGCCATCCCAAAGTCAAGCTTTCTTGCACAACTACCTGGCTAGAACGAGAACACACTGACAACAACATCGCCATCTTGACTGACCCCTCGATATGTAAGCGGCATTCTGATTGGCCGATATAACAACTTGGGTGTCTGCAGCGCAAGCAGACGACACTGGACTCACTCTTTGCGCACTGATCTTGTGACTTCCGGGAAATTTTAACTTTCTCTTAAAGCGTGTGTGTGGATTTTATGTTTTTGATGTTATCGTGTGTTAATAAACTGTTTTAAAGTGTATGTAATCGGCATTAAAAACCCTATGGATACAGGATACTGGGCTTACAACCATGCTTTGTTGGGTAAGTGTGTTGTTTCCGTTTTTTTGTCTTTTTCACACTTTACCAGCACGCACATCACAGTAGATGCGAGGACCGATTGATAGGTTCGTCAGGGTTGCCAAAATCGATAAAATGGTTTGAACGAGCAATGCTTACAACGAGTAAATTGGCCCTCTCCCCTGGAATTCGTACTAAACGGGTTTCACTGTATTAAGAAAATAGGGTCTTCGGATAGCAGCCCTGATCTGATGCCATTTAATGACGTAGGTGTTAAACCATTGTGGTGCATAAATGCGACATTGGCGGTGAAAGGGTTTAGTTTTTAAACTTGAAAACTCCCCCGAAGACGGAGTGTGGCTGCCCACGTGGCGGGGCAATCAGAAACGGTCAACACACGTAACGTTCTCATCTGTAGCTGATGCACTTGTACTACAAAATGGTCAAGTGCTTCCGCTGTCGGGATGATCCCTGGAGTCTTTTAGCCAGGGTAAGCCAACAAACAAACTTGAAAACTGTGTAAAGTGCCCTGTAGCCTACATAGTAGGATGGGTGCTATATAAATTTTCCTTATTATTATTATTATTCTGTGTTTCCCAGGCCATATGGCCATAATGGGTAAGGTACATATGTGTCCGGTTTTCAGTTTTCACTGGTCTCCCCGCTGCGTACAGCCGACACATTCCGATTTCGGAGGAGCTCAAAGGAGAAAAATTATTTGGAAGATTTGTTTGAAAAAAGGCAGGAGAATGGGGCCAATAAGTCAGAAAGATAATAGATAACAGAAAGCAAAGGGAAAAGGCAGAGTCAAAGAGAGTGGCAGCTTAGAGGAAGTTACAAGCACAGAACTTCCAGAAGGTGGGGGAACTATTTTTTTACGAAAGACCCCCCCGGTATCCCCACGGGGGGAGATTATTATTATTATAATAAAACCCAAACTGACCTGCCGAGCGGTGTTGTTGGCGAAGGACTCGTGGTGCTTGACGTCGTAGGCGTAGTTGACGATGTACTCGATGCAGATGGGGCCCACGAAGGCCAGCAAGTCCCCCAGCAGGCGGTACAGACCGGCCAGCGCCAGAAACTTCCAGAACGCCTTCAGGTAGCTCCTGGTCAGCGACGGTTTGCCGTTACACCGCGCTGCTTTGGTCTGTTCATTGAGGCAACAGGTCGGAACGTTACGATCATGAAACTGACCCGTGGAATTAACTTTCAGGCAACAGAATCGCCTTAACCCCTTGACTGCCAGAAAAGAATTCAAGAAAAAAATCATTGTACAGTGGAACCTCCCTTATAAGACCTCCCATTATAAGACTCCCTCCCACTTCTCTGAGACATTGCCCTTCTTTGTAAGTATTAAAATTACCTCTCTTATAAGACCCCTCCCTTATAAGACCTCATTTTGGATGATTTTTGAAGGTCTTATAAGGGAGGTTCCACTGTACAAATCATGCCATGAAAAAGACAACTGATGGAGCCAATCTGGCAAAATGGTCTGGGGATATAACTCTCTTGACTGTGTTAGAGCAAAAACCAGCATTATCAGAGTTATTCCTCTTCATCTGATGACGTCCTCAGTGATGTCATCAAGTCAGTACGTGATACGTTATATGGCAGTCAAGGGGTTAAGTCCAATCCTATGAAAACTGCACAAAAAGAGCCTTCGGGAACCCAGAGACTAGAAAGACAACACTGAACTCAGTTCCCAACATGACCTAAAAGGCATGAGTTTGTAAGAAATCACTTTAAATGCAATTTGACAGTAACGATCACTCAGCAAATATGGTAAAGCATCCCCCCCATGGAGATACCAGGGTGGGGTGTCTTCCGTACAAATAGTTCCCCCACCTTCTGGAAATTCTGTGCTTGTAGCTTCCTCTAATCTGTCTCTCTCTCTCTTTGACTCTGCCTTTTCCCTTGCTATGTGTCTTCTACTCTGACTTTTTCGCCTCATTCTCTTGCCCTTTTTTCCCCCCAAAAATCTACCAATATAGTTTTCTCCTTTGAGCTCCTCCGAAATCGGAATGTGTTGGCTGAATGCAGCGAGGAGACCCGTGAAAACTGGAAAACGGACACGTACGCACCCATTGTGGCCTTATGGCCTGGGAACGCAGAAGAAGAAGGCAAAGCATCTGAAACCAGAAACAAATCCTCTGCCAGCAATTCTTAATCCTCTGAAATGTGCACATCCTCTGACAATTCTGATGCCTGAACTTTGGATGTTAGCGATTTAGAAAGGAAACACGCCATTAGTTTTGGTGGTAATGGTTTTAACCGACTTTTTGCAGATATTTAAAATCTGTACATAAATACTAATATAATCAAACAATCAGCTTTTGGTTCCTTGTTAAGCCCAGATCTACAGCTTGTGACTGACAGGCTTCCTGCAACACATACCTCCCCCCACCCCCACCCCCTTTTCTTTCTTCTTCCAGAACAAACAAAAAATTCTTTACGCGCTAACATTACATTACACTATAACTACCTAGACTGCCTAACAAACTGAATGAAAGACTTAAATGAATTAAAATATGCAAAACAACAACACAGGTCTTTATTCTTTCAAATATAACTTACCTTTTCCGCCTCAAAAATCACCTGCATCTTCTTGTACTGCTTGATGGCTCGCTCGCTCTGTGGGAACAGTTCAGTACAATGTATCAAAGTTGCAAAAATTATAACAAACAAAAAGGAAACAAACAGGCCAACCAAAACAGATAAACAGCACAATGTTACAATCACAGCAAAAAATTCTTATAATAATGATGAGAATTTTTTTTTTTTTAAATCTATCAATAGTTATTTATTTTATTTTAGTTATGTTTGTGTATAAATGGACACACGTGTGTACACAAATCAGGATAACATCCATGTTAATTTCTTAAAAACATTATATATTACAAGCCTGTGTGCATCTTTTGATGATACATCTTCTTCTTCTTCAGCGGTCGATGTAACTGGCAGCGTCAGACTTTCAAGTTGGTCGCCATGACGAAGTCCACTGTCTTCTCCAGGTCGGTGCGGCTGCCCCAAAGCTGCACCTGCAGCTCCACCCCCCCACGGCCAAGTTTGGCGTCGTACAGCATCATGTGTTGGGCAGTGTTGTAGTATGTGTTCAGGGGTCTGGGATCCTGAACCACATGGACAATCGTCAGTGTGGGCGATCTTGAGTCGATATAGGTGGCTCAGTAGTGGCCAGTCCTCAGCCGGAAGAGGGTTGTTTGCTGGTGTCTGTTGAGCTGGTGGATTGCATCAACACCACTGTCTTCACCCTGACGTCTCTTCCTGGTGGATTGCATCAACACCACTGTCTTCACCCTGACGTCTCTTCCACTGGGACCAGTAGTGGTTGTGGATGATTGTTTTTGCTTCTCTGTAGGTCACTGGACATGATGATGCATCCGATTCACCGATTACGACAAAAGGACAGCAATACGACAGCAGTTGTAAATGCATACAATAAATTATTTTAAAGCAACCACCATACAAACAGTAAAACAAAAACAAATGAAACACGCCAGGAAACGACGCTCATGTATAGATAGAGAAGGATGGGAAAACTGAAGTAAAATAGACCCCAGCCTTCCAGAGCTGCTAACCCCAGCTCCCCCAAGTCGGAGAGGGCTAAGGGGCATTCATAGCCCAGCATGAGGATGTCTGTGAATAGTGATCCACTAAATCTACCCACCTTCGGTAGCTCCCCTAAGTCGGAGAGGGCTAAGGGTCGTTTGTAGCCCAGAATGAGGATGTCAGTGATCCACCAGTACAGAGCCTTAGACAGCAGGTTCACGTACGACTGGATGTAGCGTGTCTTTTCCAAGTCCTTGGGAGGCTTCAGGCGATTGCTTCTCGAAAAGAAAGCGTATTTCTGGGGGAATAAGGAAGAAGAGTGTGTGTGTTTCTAAAGCATGTTGCAGGGGAATGCAACTCACATATATATATCATGTGCGCGCACACAAACGTATGAACACGCACATATTCTTGCTCACACACGCACAAATGCGCATGACTACACACATACTCATGCACATACACGAACATGTATGAATACACACATACTCATGCACACACACAAACATGAATGACTACACACATACACTCATGTGCGCGCACACAAGCATGCATGACTACACACACACACACACACAAACATGCATGACTACACACACATTCTTGCTCACACACAAACAAACATGACTACACACACACTCGTATACATGCACGCAAATGCAGGCGCACTCATACACACTCACACACATGTGTATATGAGAGCACACTCATTCATTTACTCTCTCTCTCTCTTTCACCACAACACACACACACGTGTATGTGAGCGCACTCATTCACACTCTCTCTCTCTCTCTCTCTCTCTCTCTCTCTCTCTCACACACACACACACACCACACACACACACACACAACAACAACTACAGTATTTATACGGTGCTGAATCTTGATAGAAATCAAATCAAAGCGCACAACACACACACACACACACACACACAGAGGCAAGGCCAAGGGCTTGGTTTGACATTTGATTACAGCAAAATTGATTTTCTGGTGTGGGTGGGTTCTCATACAGCTGACAGTGAATAATGCATAATCAATAAAGCAAGTATAAATCATGTGATTTTTGTTTCTTGTAAGGAAAGATGAATGGTGTTACTCTCAGATGTCTCTCTCTGTCTCTCTCTAAGTGTTTTCTATATATCTGTCTCTCTCCCTGTGTGCCTGTCTCTCTCGTCCCTATTCTCCCCACTCTGTCTCTCTGAGCTTTATACACTTAATACATACATTCACATACGCTTACACACAGAAACACACACACTCATCCTCCCAGCACCTATCCACCTCACCCATCCATCCACCCTTCTCCCACCCATATTCCTACTGTCACCTTCACTGCAATCGGAAAAGGTTAGGCCCCACAACCAACAAAGCGTTGCGTAGAAACAGATCACGACCTTCATCATCTCTTCCAACCCCACCTTCCCTCCCGTACACCCAACCCTCTAACCTCTCACCCTACACCATGTACTCAACGCCATCTTCTTCTTCTGCATTCCCAGGCCATATGGGCCATAATGGGTAAGGTGCATATGTGTCCGGTTTTCAGTTTTCACTGGTCTCCCCACTGCGTACAGCCGATACATTCCGATTCCGGAGGAGCTCAAAGGAGAACAAATATTTGGAAGATTTTTTTTTTTAAAGGCAGGAGAATGGGCCAATAAGTCAGAAAGATAGTAGATGACAGAAAGCAAAGAAAAAAGGCAGAGTCAAAGAGAGTGGCAGATTAGAGGAAGTTACAAGCACAGAACATCCAGAAGGTGGTGGGAACTATTTTTATGAAAGACCCCCCCCGGTATCCCCACGGGAAGGAACCCCATCCAATCCAACCCCTCAACTTGCAAATCGCAAAAGGCTGAGTTCCGCCTCAAACAAAGCAATGCAGAGACTGGCTTATGACGTACCCCACCTTCCAAACCCATAGCCACTCACATTCACCCACATCCACCCATCCTAGCTACTGCACTCACTCCCAACCAACCAGTGATGTCCCGAGGCTCTGGTCACAGGACATTGTCCTATTAAAACTGAAAATGTCCTATTGTGATGGCAAGACTCTTTCTATCAGGTTTTTAAAAATTCAGATTTCAGGAACTACTTCCACCCATGCCGCATTTATGTCGACCTATGCCGCATATCACAGCCTTACCCCATCACCCACACTCCCACCCCATTCCTACCCACTCTCAGCCTTCTTCCATACCTTCACCCACACACCCCTCCCAACAGGGGTCGCGCTAGTGTTTTGGAAAACGCGTTTTGCTTACGCGACGTCAGCAAAAAAATGCGTAAGGGAAGCAAAAAAAATCGCGTCAAAGAACAAAATGATAAATCTAAGCTAAAAGCAATGAAAACAAGACTAGCAACAAAAACATGCATTTTTATTCACTAACCAGTCTGAGTCATTTTCGGCGATCATCACGGCGATCCTCAAAGTCGACACGAGCCCTGTTATCACCCCAATGCGCTTACAGTGACTTTCCCGCCACACTGCACTGCGCCTACGTCACAGCAGAACTGAAAGCAGTGGCACTTTTCTATAGTCTGTTCCAATGTTTGGTGTAGCAGAACCACTATACGTGTAGGGACCGTAGGACTTCGAAAGTCTGATTCACCATCTAGACTCGGATGCGATTTTGAGCGGACGTCATTTTGCGTACGGATTACGCGTAAACGCCGTAAAAATGCGTCAGCGATTTTTAAAACGCATCAAATACATAAGAAACATGCGTTAGCGCGACCCCTGTCCCAACCAGCCCCCCCACCCCAACCACTCACCTGTAATCTCAAAAGGTTGAGCTCCACGATAAACAAGGCGATGTAGAGGAAAATCACGGCCCAGGCCAGCCACATCCTGAGGTGCAGCCACGAGATGTTGTTCTTGTACATGGAGAACACCTGAAGAACCGTCGTCACCATTATCATCAACATTACCACTGACGCAGTAGTCCTTCTCATAATCATCACCCTTATTATCACCATCATCATAATTGCCTTAGTAAGTTGGTTTTCATCACCGTCATCATCATGATCATCATCATCATCAACATCATCGCCATTATAGCATTCGTAGTCGTCATCATGATCATGCTCCTCCTCCTCATAATAATCATCGCTGTTCTCACCATGATGATGATCCTGCTTCTCATTGTTATCATTGACATCATCACCATCACTGTCTTCAGGTCATCGTCCTCCACATCAAAATTAACATCAACATCACCAACATATGGATTTATTTTATGCAGCAGCTATTCTTTCTTACGGGTCTCGTAAGACCTTTACAAAGACTTAAACTGATAAATTAAACACACACACATGTGTGCACACACTCCCCCCCACCCATCCACCCTAAACACACATCTACACACAGACACACGTTTCTCACCCCCTTTTTGTCTCCCCCCCCTCCCACCCCTTGCACCTCATCTTTCTTTTTCTAACTTTCCTGTTGTTGTTTTTCCCGTACTCTGGCTTAAAGACTCCAGGGATCATCCCAACAGCCGGAGCACTTGAACACTATGGTACAGCTAGGGATGAGAACATTGCGTGTGTGACCGTTTTTGATTACCCCGCCCCGTGGGCAGCCACACTCCGACTTCAGAGGATTTCTAACTTTCCTCTCCCTCATCACATTGCCACCTAGAGAAATTTGAGACTGATAGCAAAGAGACTCAAATAGAATAAATTTTCTTCATTAAGTGTGTGTGCGTGTGCGTGCGTGCGTGCGTGTGTGTGTGTGTGAAGATGTTTAATATGTTGGGGTCTCTGTGCATGTGGGCATTTTTCACTCTTTCACATGGTGGCACGGCGATGGGCAAGTTACATAGTGACTGGCCTGTCGCTCCGTTGCCGTGGTGGGGGTGGGGGTGCTCACGTGTACAGACACCCATATTAGGGTGTTCGCATTTATTGCATTTTATTGTGTCTTTGTTTTTGTTGTATTGATCGATTGCAAGACAAATTTCCTTGTTTTAATGAGATTGGGACAATAAATGATTGATTGATTGATTGATTGAGCTGGCCAGAAGATCGACAAAGCGAACCAGAACTTGGGCGAGTTCCACACTTTAACCATGTGCTAGTTAATAACCATCACCAGGGCCTGCAGTCATGGGCGCGGGCGGCTAAGACAACTAATCCAGGATGGAAAATGCAAATTAGTCTAAACGACCAGTCCTATTGGCAGTTTAGACTAATTTGCATTTTCCATCTCGGATAACTTGTCTTAGCCGCGCCCATGATTACAGGCCCAGGAATCCAAGTCCAAGG
This sequence comes from Phymorhynchus buccinoides, assembly GCA_017654935.2. Lineage (NCBI taxonomy): Eukaryota > Metazoa > Mollusca > Gastropoda > Neogastropoda > Raphitomidae > Phymorhynchus > Phymorhynchus buccinoides. Next base: position 49,417,182 of record CM065702.1, on the reverse strand, counting down.
AGGGCCATGCACTGGGGCAAGGTGTAATCTCTCTCTTTCTCTCCCATGTCCCTCACCCACCCACCTCTGCCTTTCTCCCTCCACCTCTCTCTATCGTTCCTATCCCACCACCACCTCCGCCTCAACACATCTAAACATCTCGACGCAGCATCACGATAGGGATCCACAGGGAGACCTGACTGGCTTGGTCACTAAATGGGGCTTGATTTGGGGGTTTGGCAATATATATTTTCGGTCTGACATGACCATGCCACCGAGTGACTAGTCAGGGGCAGAGGATTTTCTGTGGCTATATACCACTAGTTCCTGACAGGCAAGGGCGATAATCTTAAGTAGGTGGCGTTCGCATCTCAGAGCACAAGACAGGGACAGAGAACTTTCAGTACAAAGCCTCCATAGCTGAGGTTGTTCTTGTTTTTCTTATCCGACCTGGAACCTCGACCGGTATACGGTATAGTGCCAATGAATCAGAGTGTTGATTGTGGGCACTATTCCTACAAAATCAGAATGCATGGGTGCTCCTGGGAAACTTAAAAAATCCTGTAAGGCAGAGGTCCAGGGGCCGCCCAGTTCACAACTTGACTTAAACAATCCTAAAAATATAAAGTTCCTGATACACATTGGAGAAACCGACAAAACATTTATAAATAGGAAATTTGTTGCTTCTCAAATTCTCATAAACGAGCGACACCGGCTCCAGGCAATAAAAAAAATCCTGCATTTCAGGACATCCTGAAAGCAGGAGCATCCATGGGAATGTGTTGGCTGAATGCAGCGAGGAGACCAGTGAAAACTGGAAAACGGACACATACTGTGCCTTACGGCCTGAGAACACAAAAGAAGGAGAATATTGCAGGCATTCAACTGGAAGAAAAAGAACTGAATCCTCCAATACAGGGCTCCCAATCGTCCCGCAAAACAAGGGGTCCCAGGGACTCCTTCACTTACAGCATAGAGGGTCCTAGAGGCGGGGTATAGGGTCCCAATGGTATTGTGAATGCTAAAAATAATTTTTCTAGTGCATCCCTGGGACCCCCTGCACATTCTTTAAGAGGGTCCTCGAGAATTTGAGTGCTTCATAGACCCCTGGGAGCCCTGCTGCAACACCCACCTTGAGAAATTTGAGACTGACGGCGGCGGGCCAGTAGATGAGCAGAGCGAGCAGGAACTTGGGTGAGTTCCAGACCTCCACCTTGTGGCAGTAAATGATGGCCACCAGGGCGCCCACGAAGGCCAGGCACTGGGGCACGAAGGCATGGTAGTTGGTGGTGTCCGGGTCGTTGGAGTCGGAGATGAACCCCTCCGCGATCTCCATGATCAGCACCATCAGCAGCACGATGGTCAGGATCCAGCGAAAGTTGTGGCCCTGAATCAAAGTGAAAACAAAAAAAAGGTGACATTGTACTGTATTCTTCATTGTATTGCATTCTTCTTCTTTTAGCTGGCAACCACCGTCACCCTTTTCATGGTTATGTTATATATACTAACTGGGGACTCAGGTCAAGTTGTACAAAGACCATATTTTTCGGACTATAAGGCGCACCTGATTATAAGGCACCCCCCCCAAATTTTACACAAAATTCAGATTTTGGTGTTATATTTTCTTACTATATTACTAGTCATGTAAAAAAGTGTCGCCTTATAGTCCGAAAAATACAGTACTTAGTTGATAAATTCCTTGGGTGCCTGGATGATCAGCGTTGTATGGCTGTATTGTATGCTACTGTTTTGCATTGTATTGTATTGACCTTTCAGGTCACAGAGACATGTTTCCGTCTCTGTCAAATTCAGGCTGCTCCCATCTGGAGAGTGAATCACTGCTGGACCAGCACCACTCTTTTCTGTTGATTTTGCATGCTATTTTTATGTGTGGCTGAAAGGGGTGGGTGAGAATTTTGACCCATTGAAAACTCCTTTGTTACCACTGAGTTCAAGTTCAAGTATACTTTAATATCTCCAAAAGAGAAATTCAGGTTAGGTGGAGAGGGAGAGAGAGAGAGAGAGAGAGAGAGAGAGAGAGAGAGAGAGAGAGAGAGAGAGAGAGAGAGAGAGAGAGAGAGAGAGAGAGAGAGAGAGAGAGAGAGAGAGAGAGAGAGAGAGAGAGAGAGAGAGAGAGAGAGAGAGAGAGAGAGAGAGAGAGAGAGAGAGAGTAAAATGAATCATGAATTTAAGAGATGGATAGAACGTGGTATGACAGTTTTTTGTGCCCGTGATTTCAGCTTGAGAGTCCGATACCTGCGACCTGATGGCAATGTTCTTTCGTGTGGCGAAGCGTGTGCCGCACACAGGACCACAAGTTTTTGTTGTCTCATCCGAAAGACTTAGGAACAAACATAACACACACACAAACACAAACAGTGACACACACACACACACACAGTGACACACACACAGTGACACACACACACAGTCAGTGACACACACACAGTGACACACACACACACAGAGTGATACACGCACGCACACACATACACAGTGACACACACACACACACACACACACACACACACACACACACAGAGTGGCACACACATACACACACAAATTCGAGACATCTACAATCAAAGAACAACTTGTGTACTTAACAACTCAAAAACAAGGTGAAGAACTTCAAATGAAACAGTGAGGCTACTACTACTACTAGAAATAGTGAAATGAACAAGGGGATGGAACTCTCCGTAAATTAGCTCCCCCTCCACCAAAGTTGCTTACGACAACCCCCTGTCTACCACAGCACGAATAAGAGCCAAAAGAGAAGCAAACCCAACAACATCCCCCCCCCCCCCCCCCCCCCCTTTTGTCAAGAACTTTGCTTGACATAGATCTCACCTGGAAGTGCACCCAGGTCTTGGCCTTCAGCTTGCCCATGACGGAGTGGTTCCACACGGTGACGATGAAGATGCCGATCAGCGACAAGGTGGCGTGGGGGATGATGTTCAGCACGTCCACAAAGCACTCGTTCTGAAGCACCCCGTCCTTGACGCTCATGGCGTCTGACTTGGAACCGCAGAAAGCCATGGCTGAGCACCGACCGGTCAAGCTGGGGAAATTTCTGACCCCCGCCCTGCCCGCCCCCGATTCTCGAGTCACCCGCCCCGCTGCGCTAAATCAGGCACCTGTCTTTTTTTAGTCTGGAAAACAAAGGACGATCATTGACTGTCTTTTGACCTCCAGTTTGGGTCAATAATAAAGAAGAAAAAATCAAAGTTTTATAGTTATTGAGTTTCAGCGGTGATGGAAAATCATTTTACAGCTTTGTTTTATGTAAAAGACTGGCTCTCAAACTAGGAACCCCCTTGCCCTTCCCCCCGTGATAAAACGCTGGGGGGGGGGTCTGTCGCACAAATAGTTCCACCTTCTGGAAGTTCTATCCTTGTAATTTCCTCTCATCTGTAACTTTATGACTCTGCCTTATTCCTTTGCTTACTGTCATCTACTGTCTTTCTGCCTTACTGGACCAATCTCCATGCCTTTGATCCAGAAACTCTTGAATCTTAACAATTATTTTTTCCCCCAGCCGAAGACGGACACGCTGGGCCTAACCATTTCCTAGTTAGGCGCATAACGGCAGCATGACGCATCTGCGCTCATACGACAGGAAACTGTCTGAGCGATCAACAAAGAAAGAAAGAAATTAAGAACAATATTTCCATTATAGCTCTTAAAGCTGCACCCTTGGGGATTGGCTGGTCTTTGGTGTCAACTGTCCAGGGGTCGCGCTAGTGTTTTTGAAAACCCATTTTGCTTACGCGACGTCGGCAAAAAAATGCATAAGGGAAGCAAAAAATCGTGTCAAAAAACAAAATGATAAATCTAAGCTAAAAACAATGAAAACAAGACCAGCAACAAAAACATGCATTTTTATTCACTAACCAGTCATTTTCGGCGATCACGGCGATCCTCAAAGTCGACACGAGCTCCTCAAAGTCGACACGAGCCCTGTTATCACCCCAATGCGCTTACAGTGATTTTCCCGCCACACTGCACTGATTCTACGTCACAGCAGTACTGAAAGCAGTGGCACTTTTCTATAGTCTGTTCCAATGTTTGGTGTAGCAGAACCACTATACGTGTAGGGACCGTAGGACTTCGAAAGTCTGATTCACCATCTAGACTCAGATGCGATTTTGAGCGGATGTCATTTTGCGTACGGATTACGCGTAAACGCAGTAAAAATGCGTCAGCGATTTTCAAAACGCGTCAAATACGCAAGAAACATGCGTTAGCGCGACCCCTGACTGTCCTAAAAACAATCCTCATGGCTAACACAGGGAAAGCCTGGGGATGTTCTCTTGGAAAGGCATCTCCACTGTAAACAAATTCCAGCCCTCCTTTCCAGGCTAGCACTTGTTTTTTCTTCTTCTTCATCGATCGCTCAGTTTCCTGTCATATGAGCGAGGATGCGTCATGCAAAATCTTTATAAAGAGTTTATTGAACAAAGGCAGGGAAATGGACCAGTAAGGCAGAAAGATAGTAATGCACGCGCGCGCACACACATTTTGAGGGCAGGATGAAAAAAAGCTTTGTCAGCTTATTCTTTAACCCTCAATAAAGATGATTTTGACTTGACTTGACACACACACACTCACTCAAACACAAAGACAGTTGGAGAGAGAGAGAGAATAGACAGTGAAAAATATGGGAAAATCAGTTCAATGAATTTGGCCAAGAAGCTTACTGAAAACAAAAGATGGTGAAAGGTCCTTGATTGGAGGTCATAACTTGGAATGCCAAGACCATGATTTGGATGGAAGTTCAGCTTAACGTCGCGTATCGGCTTTCGCCATGTACGACGGGTTGAACAAACCAACCATGGTAAAAACAAAAATTTATGTTCCTGAATCACTGTCTTAGCCAAAAGGCCGAGAGGCGATCAGGATCGTAATAACAAAACCATGATTTGTAATTTTGCCTATGTTTAAAGTGCATTCCTGGGGGGACCCTCTATACATTCTTATAAAGGGTCCTTTCTGCTTATAGTGCTTCATAAACCCCCAAATGTAGGTCCTGGGATGCTTTGGGCAAATTACCGTAACTGAAAGAAGGGGTGTTACCCTTGCACAGCAGGAACCATGGCAACACTCACATTTATCCTGGAAAGAGGAGGTAATCAGTTGGCTGAACGGTGACAACAAATCTTGATACATCTCTGTGATTGTCTATGCATTAATTTATCTTACAGGAATAAAGGTGGATACCTTTGCTTGAACGATAATCATTACTTTTAATTTATCATGATCAGTCCAGTAATTTAGAGCCCACACTGACACATAGACATGCACGGGAACTCAGATGCCTCTGTTCTTGTCTTACAGTTCTAACAACTGAACTGGGTGTGCAACAGCAAGGGTAAAAATCAAAGAACAACTTTTACTGTGAAACACTCAGCACACCTGTTGCGATTCACTGCTGTAAAGCTAAAAGTGTAAATCTGCTAACAGTCACATAATTCACTGGTTCACCAGCTAGTGTGACAATGAAAGTCGGTCAAGTTCAACAGAAAATATCTAAACAGATTATCCTGGCAACTGGCCACGTTTTCTGCCTTATCACTCAGTCAGTGTCACTGTGCTGTCTTTCTGTGTCAAATTATTCCTGGTTGCTTTATAGCAGACGACGTGATAAAGCGACCGAAAGTTGAACTTAGCCAAACTGGAATGTTATGGCAACCGTATCTAAATTCTAATATCTATGAGTCATTCAATTTTGGAATTGTTTACCATATAACATTAAGTTTGCACCAAGTACTAATATGGCTAAAAATCTTCTGGACAAAGAACCATTTATGAAATTTTTGTATAAGGAATTTGAGTTTTGACAAATACAAAATATTGGCCATTCCTATTTCTTTATTTGTAGCATAGAAAAATGTGCAAACCACCAATGACCAAATGTCACCAATAAAAAAAAATTCAAGATATAAGAATGATAGGGCATACAAGGGCCGCGAGGCCCGTATCAAGCCCTTATCACTACTACTACTACTGCATCACTCTAGAATTCGGCCTAGAGGCTTGTCTGCATCTCTTGAACTAGATCAAACAAGTCCATCACTCCATCCTATCACCCAGTCACTCATGGCATCATGCAAAGCACCTACAATTGTATTTTATGTAAACACTCATCCGTGATTCACATTGTCAGGTGCAGCCAGGCCTACACTCACGATGTAAGCCTACATGTTTGTCTACTCTAGTCTCACTAGGCCTAGTCTGACACTCCGGCTTCTGCCGTACTCACTGGTTCTGGCACTGCAGTCGTGCTGATGATAGATAGATTTCAACAGGTTCCAGATTTCGAACCGATGATTCAAAAGTTGGTTTTAATAATTCATATAATTACCTTGATTGCTCAGCGAAAAGGTCAGTTCCATGTCAAAGAAACAGTTTGGGTAGCATTGCATTCGCAATCAGTTTATCACACAAGGATACCTAGGGCAGAGTCACCCTCGGAATCCGTCTGCTTCTTTGGAAGGATTGACTGCCGTCGCAGAAAATTGTACGATCGGCACCAAAACGTATAGATCTACCTTGGATCATTTTTGTCGGCTAATTTCTGCCTTTTTCAAGTTCTGAGCTGTAGACGCTGTTTCAGAAATGTTTTACTGTTAATTTGTTTTTAATATTATTTATTATTGAAAATATAATTCGTTTTGTACAGTTTATACAAAATTTAGATTAGCGGTGAAGCACTAAAAAAAAAGCCTACCCTATGAACTACAGACAGAGTAAATTTTAATGAAATGATTTGTCATTCAATATGAAATACTTCCAGTGCAAAAATTATGCAAAAGAAAAACTAAAAATAGCATGTACATCTCAACAAAGCACATTGAATATAAAACAAGTTAAAACAGAAGTATGTGAGAGCATGGGTTCGACACATACACAAAGTACACACACACACACACACACACACACACACACACACACACACACACACACACACACACACACACACACACACACACACATGGATAATACAGATGATTTATGACTCAAAATATGTTACAATTGAAACTTTTAATTTAAGGAAAAAAAGGCCTTTGACAGCCTAACTTAACTTCAGGTCATATGGAAGAAGTCTAGTTGGAAAACTACATGATTGGATTAGAGATTTCTTAACTGGCATGCAGGTCTGAAATTTGAGGTTAGATTTTGTGATAAATATGTTAAATACTTATCAGAAGCTACAAAATGATACTCATTGAAATTTCTCAGGGAAGTATATTTGGACCTGCCTTATTTATAACGTAGCCTACTATTTTCAATTTTCCAGAATGTACGGAATCATCATGTAAAATGTTTGCTGCTGATACAAAGTTTTTTTGTTTTGTTTTTAATAAGAGTAATATGGCCTAGTTATATATTTAGGCCTGCTAGTATAAAGAAATCTAGCTAATTCTACACGAATGGAGTGACAAACTGAATCTTCATTTAATTAATACTGACAAATGTAAAAGTACAAGAGCCGAGGCTACTAAACTTGCTAAGCAATTCTAAAATTATTCCTACAGGGAAAGACTAGAGCTCCTTAAATTACATTCTTTAAAGGCTAGAAGAGTCAGGGGTGATTTAATTCAATGCTTCAAAATACTAATATTGATGACCTAAACAAGATTTCTTTAAATTATCAAATGTTGACAAAACTAGAAACAGTGTTGACAAAATATTTATTGAATATAGCAAGACTAATCTTAGAAAATACTGTTTTACTAACAGAAATGCATCTTTGTGGAACAATAAAGTTATCAACTAATATTAAACAAGCACCAAATACTAACATTTTCAAAAATCTATTAGACAACTGGGAACTAAAAATTTAACATACGAATATGATGAATGATTATCTAAAACCTTACGATAAACCTTGTACATTATAAATGATATTAGTAAGGACGGGACGCTTGAAAGCCTAACGGCTATGTTTAGTCCCTATATCCTAACCTAACCTAACTTAACCAATATGGGCTTATTGGTATCGAATTTAGATTGAGGGTCCTTGGTTAATGCAAATTAAAAATACTGTGACTTCCATACCGAATCACGTGTACGTTCCCCACTATGTAAAAATGCGCTTAAAGATGAAAAACTAATTTTTTAAAAATTATTTCATTGTAAACTTTTTCATGAAATTATAAATTCATATCATGCTCTCTCTCTCTCTCTCTCTCTCTCTCTCTCTCTCTCTCTCTCTCTCTCTCTCTCTCTCTCTCTCTCTCTCTCTCTCTCTCTCTCTCTCTCTCTCTCTCTCTCTCTCTCTCTCCAGCGGACTGGATGTTTTGGTTTTTTAAAGCATGTATTTTCTTTTTCTATTACCCTCTGTTAATAAAATTCGGTTGTTCGTTCGTTCTCTCTCCACACGAGACAAAAACACATGATGCCCACGATTATGCCTTCGATTTGACAAAGGGAAGGTATGATACAAGCCCGGAGAGTAATCTCCCTTCGAGGCAATTCCACTTCCTGTTCCTGTCTGTGGGGAAACGCCACCCCTTCAGTCGTCACTTCCTGATTGCTAAGTCACACGCGTGAGAAAAAGTAGCCAAGTAGAAAAGGAGGGATCGAAAGTTTTGTGTGGTCTCAGACTGAAAAAAAAGAAGAGAGAGAGAGAGAGCTGTGCTTCAAATTAATGATGCAGGTATGTGCCTTTGTCAGCCAGTATTGCTGATCTTCTGTTTTATAAAACTAGGAAATAGTGAGGGGAAGTTGTGTTTTGGTCAAAATTGTTTTAAGAATAGCATTCCAAAAATGTCCGTTTTCTAACAGGGCTGGGTTGTTCATTTCTGTAATTGTTTACCGTCTAACATCAAGTTTGCACCAAGTATGCTTACAACATATTCTGAATGAAATCTAAATATGAAAATAAATTTCCAAGTAATTTGGTGAATAAACATATTGGCGTAGTATTTCTTTGGTAACAATAGCGCCAGAGCGACGAAAATGGCGGCTATCAGGAGAAGGACAAAGAAGATGACGTAGTATTTCGTTGGTAACAATAGCGCCAGAGCGACGAAAATGGCGGTAGTATTTCTTTGGTAACAATAGCGCCAGAGCAACGAAAATGGCGGCTATCAGAAAGACAAAGAAGTTACACCACATGTTCGATTTTGAAGAATGTTTTCATTTGAAGACCATGTTTGAGAAACAAAAACGTCGGCACTGACACTCGTTCCTGCATTTGAAAGTGTGTGTGTGTGTGTGTGTGTGTGTGTGTGTGTGTGTGTCGTATAGGTGTAGGTGTGTGTGCGTGTGCCTGTGTGTGTGTCAGTGTGTCGTATAGGTGTGTGTGTGTGTGTCATTGTGTCATATACTGTGTAGGTGTGCGTGTGCATGCGTGTGTGTGCGTGTGTGTGTGTGTGTGTGTGTGTTTTGCAAAGCAGTATTTAGTAGTAGGCTTAGAAGTAGTCTTTAGGGCTGATGTGGGCCTTGCGGTCCTTTTACATCCCCTCTTGGTGACTTATGCAATTTTCAATATGTGGTGTTTGGCGACATTTATATTGTTTTCCTATCTTCATTAATTTGTAATAAGTTAAATGAAAAAAAAAATTGACTTTATCAGGAACGAGGTTATAATCCTGATGTCTGTGCCGCCAATTTGTTTCTTAAGTAGTCGTCACCACAATGAAAACGCTCTTCAAAATCGAACACGTGGTGTAACTTCTTTGTCCTTTTCCCGATAGCTGCCATGGCATGTTGGTTGCTTGCTCATCGCTATTAGCTGCCATGTGGGTTGCTTGCTCGTCGCTATTAGCTGCCATGACATGTTGGTTGCTTGCTCATCGCTATTAGCTGCCATGTGGGTTGCTTGCTCATCGCTATTAGCTGCCATGTGGGTTGCTTGCTCGTCGCTATTAGCTGCCATGTGGGTTGCTTGCTCGTCGCTATTAGCTGCCATGTGGGTTGCTTGCTCGTCGCTATTAGCTGCCATGTGGGTTGCTTGCTCGTCGCTATTAGCTGCCATGTGGGTTGCTTGCTCGTCGCTATTAGCTGCCATGTGGGTTGCTTGCTCGTCGCTATTAGCTGCCATGTGGGTTGCTTGCTCGTCGCTATTAGCTGCCATGTGGGTTGCTTGCTCATCGCAATTATCTGCCATGTGGGTTGCTTGCTCATCGCTATTAGCTGCAATGTGGGTTGCTTGCTCATCGCTATTAGCTGCCATGTGGGTTGCTTGCTCGTCGCTATTAGCTGCCATGTGGGTTGCTTGCTCATCGCTATTAGCTGCCATGTGGGTTGCTTGCTCGCCGCTATTAGCTGCCATGTGGGTTGCTTGCTCGTCGCTATTAGCTGCCATGTGGGTTGCTTGCTCGTCGCTATTAGCTGCCATGTGGGTTGCTTGCTCTTCGCTATTAGGTATTAGGTATTAGGTACTTTATAGTCACAGAGGCGTCTCTGTGAAATTCGGGTTGCTCCCCTGGAGAGCGCGTCGCAGCCAGAGGCGCGCCACCCATTTTTTTTTTTTTTTTTTTTTTTGCATGCGATTTTTGTCACTGATGAGGGGGGGGGGGGGGGGGGGATTTTTACCAAATGACAACTTTTTCGTTGCCACTGGGTTTAGCGTATGCTAAGTGCATGGGCACACGGGACCTCGGTTTATCGTCTCATCCGAAAGACTCCACGTTCAGACCGTTAAGGCCTAGTGCAGAATGAGAGGAAAAAATCCCCTGTACCCAGGTTCGAACTCGGGTTTACTTGACACGAAGCGAACGCGCTACCACTGTGTACACTCTACACAAGCTGCCATGTGGGTTGCTTGCTCATCGCTATTAGCTGCCATGTGGGTTGCTTGCTCGTCGCTATTAGCTGCCATGTGGGTTGCTTGCTCATCGCTATTAGCTGCCATGTGGGTTGCTTGCTCGTCGCTATTAGCTGCCATGTGGGTTGCTTGCTCGTCGCTATTAGCTGCCATGTGGGTTGCTTGCTCATCGCTATTAGCTGCCATGTGGGTTGCTTGCTCGTCGCTATTAGCTGCCATGGCATGTTGGTTGCTTGCTCGTCGCTATTAGCTGCCATGTGGGTTGCTTGCTCATCGCTATTAGCTGCCATGTGGGTTGCTTGCTCATCGCTATTAGCTGCCATGTGGGTTGCTTGCTCGTCGCTATTAGCTGCCACGTGGGTTGCTTGCTCATCGCTATTAGCTGCCACGTGGGTTGCTTGCTCGTCGCTATTAGCTGCCATGTGGGTTGCTTGCTCGTCGCTATTAGCTGCCATGTGGGTTGCTTGCTCGTCGCTATTAGCTGCCATGTGGGTTGCTTGCTCGTCGCTATTAGCTGCCATGTGGGTTGCTTGCTCGTCGCTATTAGCTGCCATGTGGGTTGCTTGCTCGTCGCTATTAGCTGCCATGTGGGTTGCTTGCTCATCGCTATTAGCTGCCATGTGGGTTGCTTGCTCATCGCTATTAGCTGCCACGTGGGTTGCTTGCTCGTCGCTATTAGCTGCCATGTGGGTTGCTTGCTCGTCGCTATTAGCTGCCATGTGGGTTGCTTGCTCGTCGCTATTAGCTGCCATGTGGGTTGCTTGCTCATCGCTATTAGCTGCCATGTGGGTTGCTTGCTCATCGCTATTAGCTGCCATGTGGGTTGCTTGCTCGTCGCTATTAGCTGCCATGTGGGTTGCTTGCTCATCGCTATTAGCTGCCATGTGGGTTGCTTGCTCGTCGCTATTAGCTGCCATGTGGGTTGCTTGCTCATCGCTATTAGCTGCCATGTGGGTTGCTTGCTCGTCGCTATTAGCTGCCATGTGGGTTGCTTGCTCATCGCTATTAGCTGCCAGGTGGGTTGCTTGCTCGTCGCTATTAGCTGCCATGTGGGTTGCTTGCTCGTCGCTATTAGCTGCCATGTGGGTTGCTTGCTCGTCGCTATTAGCTGCCATGTGGGTTGCTTGCTCATCGCTATTAGCTGCCATGTGGGTTGCTTGCTCGTCGCTATTAGCTGCCATGTGGGTTGCTTGCTCGTCGCTATTATCTGCCATGTGGGTTGCTTGCTCATCGCTATTAGCTGCCATGTGGGTTGCTTGCTCATCGCTATTAGCTGCCATGTGGGTTGCTTGCTCATCGCTATTGTTACCAAAGAAAATCTACATCATTGCTCATTCCTGATTCATCGAAGTCAAAACATTTGCAATAATTCGTGGTTCTTTATCAAGTAGAATTCTGAACAAATTCTTATTGGGTGCAAGTTTGATGTTAGTTGGTAATTCGTTCCAAGGAAGAACAACACGATTAGGAAAACAAAATGTTCTTATGTGATTAAATACGTGACAAACATGCTGCTGCTCGAAAGTCAAAGACCGTCAATGAGATATGAGTGATTATTTTGCTCTTCACCCTCCACCACCCTCTTTTTATTTATTTAATTAACTAGAAATTATGCTTGCAGGCCCCCATGCTATAGTTGCACCGCTCAGGGTGTATACATTGTGCTCATCTGTTTATGAAGAAAGTGGTCTAAAACTGACTCTAAGCTGACCCTTACCATTATGGGAAGCAGATTTATGCCCATGCTATTTGTCGCATTTGGCCTCCCATATACCATATCTCAAACCCTAACCCTTTACTTCAACCAAATGGGGTCATGTCTATGTGTCCACGTGTCGATGTGCCCATGTGTCGTTGCTTCCACGTGTCATTGTGCCCACATGTCGTTTTGCCCACGTGTCATTGTGCCCACATGTCGTTTTGACCCCATATATTTGTTATGGGTGTGCACCTTTTCCAAATTACCCATGCAGTTAGGGGCTTGGATTAGGGATAGGGTCAGTTGGTTTAAGGGTTTAAAAAAAACAACAACACCTGAAGACCTGGGTTCGGGTCTGGGGTTAGGGTAAGGGTTAGGTTTAGGGTTAGAGATAGGGTCAGGGAAGGGGTAGGGTTTGGACTTAGTTGTTTTGTGTGGTTTTGTTTTGTTTGTTGGGGGGGGGGGGGGGGGGTTGGAGGGGGGGGGGGGGGCACAACGAAATGAGGGCACAATGACCCCGGGGGACTTAGTTGTTTTGTGTGTGTGTGTTTGTTTGTTTTGTTGGGTTTTTTTGGGGGGTGTCACAACAAAATGAGGGCACAATGACACGTCATTAGTGGCATAACAACTGTTACACGTTGGCACAACGGTACGTAGCTATTCAAAAAATATGTATGGATGAACACATAAGGCGATGTTGCAACACTCAGGTCATGTTAACTTCCCCTCCACCCCCCTAAGCAAGACAAGAGAGAGAGAGAGAGCAGCATGTGTATGTGGATAATAATTAAGCTCATGAACTTAGGCTATGCAATCATAAAATATATTGCCTACTTCAGTACTTGACTGGTTGGTTGGCTTTAAGCATACTAAAGCTTTGTCTGGCAAAGTTTATACCGTCACAGTCGGTGTATTTCTAAAGAAAAAATGTCATCATTGATTGTGTTTTGTATCATTTTGTACATCTGGTGTGTTTCCTTCTGTTTCAGACAAAACGTTCCCCTAGAAGAGCAACGTTTCCTGTAGAACACATCCACATTTACTTGTGTTTCTCGACTTGAAAACGTCAAGTGTCAACAAGAACAAAAGGTGTTTTGTGCTCTGCCTGGAATTAGTCCTGATACGGATTGTGTTGTAACAATGGATTCATCAGGCAATGAGAAAGCTGACACTAACTGCTGCATATGTCCACAGTTTCACGAATTCGGGGGACATGTCCAGCACTCAACAGGGAGCAGTATTGTAGAGATTGTGGACCACATGGACAGCTGTGGTAACTGGCTGGAAGCTGTAGTGGACATAGCGGGTTCAGATTCACAACGACTTGTTAGCCTGACCAAGAAACGTCCATTGAAGGAAACCAGTGTACTGGTTAGAGGCATGCTGGTCAACAACCTGTGGACAGTTGCTCTGGATCTGTGCCCTGCTGGGCCAGTGCATGACAGTCTGAATGCACTGCTGCTGATGTCATCTGTGAGGTACAGTTTGGGAGACCTCGCCATGAACATCATACAGAGAGAGTGGGTCAGTGACTCCCAGGTGATGGAAGCCATTCTGTTCGCTGTTTACCTCCGGGATAAATGTACTTTTCTCAAGTTGATCAGAGGTCGTTTGAGGAATCGCTGCATCTTCAAGCAAGAGTTTGTTCCCCAGCACTGCAGGGAGAATCTACAGTCAGTGTGTGCAGGGGAAGAGGGAGGCTGCTACTGGGTGTATAGAACATTGTATGAAGGGGGTGATAAAGACCTGGCGTTGTTTGTGGCTGCAACCCATCAGCATCAGAATGCCTTGTTTATGGAGTTTTGCAGGGAGGAAGCCGATAACTTTGATTTGAGACAAGACATGAACAAACTGGCCTTGAAAAAACTGTATGAGTATGGAATTGACTACTTTCGTGATTTTGTCAAGCGATTATACAAGTCTCCGGGGAGGTCAAGGTCAGATCAGTCCTTTTTGATTCGCCAAGCCCTTCGAGTTAAAGAATATGATTTATTCATAACTTTATGTCACTGTGGTGTTTCTCAAAAAGATCTAACATTTTGTGCTTCTTTCTTACTTTCAGGAAAGGCTGCAGACTGTGAGGTGTTTTTGTGGATACTTGGGAAGCTTGAACTAGAAGATAGAAAACTGCTCAGACTTCATGCCGTGAAAGTGACAATGAATCAGTACTTCAAGCTGAAGTCAACGAGCAGCCTTGAAACCTTCATTGAACTGTTCCCAAATCATGATTCGGATGATGCGAGTCCTATCATGGGTTACTTGTTCAAAAAGGCCATCTTAAAATGTGAGGCATTGAACTGTGTCGACTGTTTTATACGACTGTGTATGAAATACTGTGGATGCGAAGACCGTAAAGGCGTGGTTGTGTTTGACCAAGTCTTTAAGTTTGCATGTAAATCTGCCATGCATGCAAGACCCCGCTTCATTGTCAAAATGTTGGAAAAACACATCAAGTTCGTTCGTATAACTACCCTAAAACTCTCCTTTCTCCTTGACTTTGCATTGCGGGAAAAAGCCTGGAATGTCGTGCCCATTCTCCTTTCAGATGCTTCACGCTGGGGTAATAATAGCTTTAAACTACTGGAGAAGTGCCTGCACCACATGTTGTCAGACCAGTCCACATGGTCTGGTTTGGGACAGGTTTTAGACAAATGGCTCAAAGAGGATTCACTTATAAATTGTTGGTCACAAATGAACTCCATGCAGCAACATTTAACCAAACACTGTTTGCCATTCAGTGTGTCCAGTTTGATACAGTGGTGTGTAGACAATGGTCATCCCATCCTGGCCTTCTTCTTGTCTGTGGTCAGTCAAAACTGGGAAATGATGGAAACAGTGCTCACTTCTCTCCCCTCCCTAGAACTTGACCCGGGTACCTTCTGGATAGCTGTGGAGCTAGCTGCCCAAAAGGGCTTGTATTCTCTTGGCGTTGCCATGCTGAAAATCTACCCCATCAATGCTGAGGTACTTAATTATTATGACCCATTTGATGGAAGCAGTCGTCTGGTCAGCATGTGTGAAGATCAAGGTCTGTTGGACTGGGCGCTGGTTCTGGAAAGTGACAACCTGACCTACCTTAGGGAGCATCGTACACTGTATGAAAACCCTAATGTGTGGGACTGGTTAGTGAAGAGGGCAGTCTCTTCCATTCGTCCTGATTCCGTAAAATGGGACATCGTTAAAGAATTCATTTCAAGCTCCGCTGATTCAGAGCTTCTCAAGACAATAGTAAAGTGTTTAGCTCCTGCGGACGTTGTTGAGGCTCTTCTTAGTCATGTAGATCCAACGGAATGTGTTCTGATTGACGCTGTGAATGGTGACAAAACGCTGCTTTTTTCAGCTATAAATACTCCCATACAGATGATTTCGGAATATTTGCACATAGGTGAAGAAGAAAGTAATAGAAATATTAAGACAATCAGTCTTTTTCTGGCCTCGGGCCTGTCCACCTTTCAGAGAAACATTCCACAAGGACCGTTCAACTGCCCTGCGTCTTGCGCGTTGAGTGCAGTTTACATAGGCGCACCTAATGACATCCCATACGTGAACATTTTAGTGAGGTTGATGCTTGACTGTGGGGCTATTCCTTACAAAGGCCTGCATAAAATCGCAGATGATATCGACCTCCAGGAGCATTTCACAGGTACAACATCGAGCGAGGAATGGAAGGAAGCATTCAGAAGCGTTCAGGAAGCGGCTGGAACCCCTTGTAGTCTGCAGCACCTGGCTCGCTTAGCGGTGTCTCACAGCATTGGATGTCAGCCAGGCCGGGCAGACAGGATCAACAGCCTGCCCCTTCCCCAAATGATCAAAGACAAGGTCAACTTCAAGGACGTTCTCACAGAGGAAGTGGAAGACAATGCTGAGGAAGATCACGTGGATAAGGGAGATTAGTTGGAAGATGATGAGGGAGGCAATGTTTAGGAAGAGGAAGAAATGTGGTGTAGGAAGAGGAAAATGCCGAGGAAGATGAAGTGGATACAAATTATTTCCTTGGAGATAATAGAGAAGATGGAGAGGAAAATTATGTTCTGGGGGATGTTAGAGGAGATGAAGATGATTACGATGTTTTGGGAGAAGATGAATAGAAAGATGATATTCTGGAAGATAATGCAGAAGATGATATGGAAGATGGTCATTAAGATAAATCTGATAGAAGAGGATGAGGAATATGGTATTCTGGAAAGGGAAAATTACGTGGAAGAGGAAGATGACGAGGAAGGGGAAGAACTTGAGGAAAATAATGTTAAAGATGATTTCCTTGAAGAGGATTATGATGAGGAAGATGCTGACGATGTCTAGGAAAAAGAAGGACGAGAGGGGTGGAAGAGCAAAGATGATCAGAAAGACAAAAATGATGTTATGGAAGATGAAGATGATGGGGAAGAGGATGATGATGACGTTTTGGAAGATGGTGATGATAAGAAACCTAAGGATGAGGGAAGTCTGAAGATGAGAACTAAGAGACTGGTATAACTTTTATTCTATTTTCGAAGTCTTCCTCCGGCTGGTGGCGGCCGGAAGGAAGAAACTGTCTTGGGTCGGTTACACACGGGACACTCACACTTTACGCATGCGTTTCTGTTGAAGGGAGAAGACCCTCCCTACTGTGTGCCGTGCGATGCTCGTGTCTCTATCGAACACACTCTCCTTGATTGTTGGGACCTCTACGACACCAGGAGAAAATACTACACGGCAGAATCAATGAAGGTGCTGTTCCGTGATGTGCCGCCAAACATGATTTTCAGTTTTTTAAAAGAAGCGAATATTTTTTTATAAGATATAAAAAGTCGTGTTCAGTTTTAAAACATCAATTGTAAGCTTTTAACTGTGTAAGGATTTTATACACGACTAAATGTTAATCCTTTTTTTTAACCTTTGTTTCAAATCTTTACGTTTTTAATTGTATATTTGTAACTGTGATATCACGTGGTCGGATTTTAAACTGTGATCTTATGTGCTGAAATTTTGATGTGGTGACAGCCCTGACATGGCCGTAGCAGCCGACGGGGCTATGAACAACATCAAACTCAAACTCGAAGTATTATAAGCAGTAGATAAACTGTTTAAAAAATACTGTGTTGATAGTTGTTAGATTTCATAATAAAGATTAGCCATATATATACCAGAAAGCATAGATTGTAAAAGATAAATTTGAGGGGGAAAATAAAATAAAAGCCAAGAAATACTTGCTTGCTAGCACGTGAATTGACAGTTTTTTCTGTTTGTAGTGATCTATAATGCAGAAGGAGAAACGCACAAACACCTCTAGCTAATTAATGCTTGTGTGTCTGTTCTTTGTATATTTTAGTGATGAAAAGGGGAAATCTAGACCGCTTTGCTGGTACACGAATTGATGAAATTTTTTGTTTGAAGCTAGAAACAAAGATATTGCTTTTGTATATTATTTTTTTTACAAACTATAAGAGATGGAGTGCTTTGCTTCTTGTAGTTTAAGTTTTTCCCATCGATGAAAGTTCGTTGAACGTCCCCCGGCCTGGAACAGGCACACGTGGGACATTAATAACTATAAAGATAGTGGGGCGATCCTGGAGGTACTGCAATATAAGGAAAGGGTATAGGTCAAGATGTGCCCCCCCCCCTACATTTCTCGGTTAATTAAATTTTTCCGTTTTTGCCTTTGTTACCAAACATGAAGCTGTATTTTATGAACATTTTGAGCTAATTATCTTTGTTCAATAATTAATTGCAGTCATGATAAAGGCCATTATCTAATAGGACCCCCCCCCCCCCCCCCCCCCCTATGTACTGCAGTACACCGCGGCATTTGTCACAGTCGTGGTTCATTGCGTTTTCCCGTCTTATAGGGGGGGGGGGGGTTAGGGTTAGGGTTAGTATTCCAAAAAGATAATTAGCTGAAAAGGTTAATAAAATACAGCTTTATGTTTGGTAAGAAAGGCAAAAACGGAAAAATGGAATTAACCGAGAAATGAGGGGGGGGGGGGGGGGGGGGGGGGGGGCATATCTTTACCTTTACCAAGCCGAAGCCCAATCAAGATAGTTAATAATACAATTTTGTTTAAATCGAAGTTTTACCTATTGTTAACCCTCGCCCCCTTAATGATGAAAAGAGTGTCAAAACTGAAGATAAGGAGTTGTGGATTTCATTTGAAGTGTCATTTGCCAGAAGGTACTCTCAGTGTGTCTTCTGGGTGAAAGCCCAAAGATCCTATAAGCCTTCTTTGTTCCCCTTTCTTGTTTAATGTTAGTACTTTCTGGCCTTCACCCGAGTCGTGGGAAGAACTGAATAATATAGTATCTTCTGGTATCACGACACTGGCTAGCAATGAAATCCACTTATCATTAACTTATCATTTCTCTCTGTGAAAGCCAGAAAGTGAACTACAAGAAAGGACGCCCTAGCATGACCAGTTGGCATAATAGCTAGAACACCAAGGCTACATCAAAATGTTATGTTTTGCACGGTTGTGCGGGGATTGTCTTAAGCCATGGCAAGATCCTAGCATAACATCATCAGTCTAAAATCATCCGAAGTCGGACTGTGGCTGCTCACGTGGCGGGGTAATAGAAAAAAACCGGTCACACACGTAATGTTCTCATCCCTAGCTGGTGCATTTGTGCCATATAGCTAATAGTGTTCAAGTGGTTCTGGGTGATCAAACCAGTCTTTAAGCCAGGGTAAAACAGCAAAAAGAAAATAAATAAAGAAGGTTAACAATAGGGGAGACCTAGCCACGTCTTATATCCTCTCGCCTTGCCCTGTGTATGTTTGGAGGGTGTACACCAATAGGGCGTTTGCCACGAGTGTTCGTTCACTATACTAGACTACTAATTTGCCCGAGCTCGTTCTGCCCGAGTTGCGCTGACCTCTCTAATTCAACTCAGTGAAATTCAAGGTCATCGGCGCGTGGCAAATGCTCTATTTGAGAAAAGTTGAGAAAATGTTATTTTTGCTAACAAACAAATGAATCCAAGACTTCGTTTTGGTTTATATGTGTGCATCAATTTCAGAAAAGTTGAGAGCAAAAAGGAAAGTTATTTTTGTTGTTGGTGTAACAAATGAATCCGTGACTTAATTTTCGGTTTTCGTGTGTTTTATCTTGAAAATAAACTTTGGGTTTTAATATTGAAAGGATGCTTAGTAACTGAAGATTATGTGTGATTCTTGGGTTTGTATTAAGCATTTATAGGTGTAAGCATGATGGGGGTAGCCTTGCCCCAGCCTGTAGGTGGACTTGCACCGCCTTGGGGCAAATATGCCTACGTAAGGGTGGGTATTATCCAAACAGCATGAAGAAAAACCCTTTTGTGCTTTAAATGACTTTCTATATACGTATATTGTCCATGCATTTACCCAACTATTGGTCGAAAAGTGGAGCTTCTACTTCAGTTAGCTTGCCATTTATAATGAGAACAGGGAAAAGGTGGACGGACCTGTCCCATTCTCCCCTACTTTAAACTGACTTTCACCCAGGACAAATGGTAGTAGAGGAAGGGACCCAAATCGGTTGGACGGACAGTATTATTTTTATTTTATAAAACGACGAAGTACTGTCGCCATATGATGCTTTCTAATAATGCAGCGATATAAAGGCTCCTAGCAAAACACATTAATAATTTTCCAAATGCAAGCGGCTTCTAACACTAAATGATACAGATGAAATTACGTAATTTTTGTTCTGCTTTGAGTCTTTTGTTAAGACAGAATAAGAATGCTCTTCCAAAGAAAACAAAAACATGACCGTGTGGTGATTTAATGTCTTTTTCATTTCTTAGTGCTTCTGGTTGATATCAACTAGTCATTGACTTGCTTTAATTTTAAGTCCGGACTTTGGACCCCAGGAAGCTTAAGGTTGGACAGGGTTTTTTTCTGTTTTAAAGTCAAATAGGGGAAGACGGGGTAAAAAGCGCATGGGCGGGTAAGAAGCCCACCCCAATTATCTCATGAAATGAAGCAAATTTCAGTCTCATTTTGCCCATGAGACGAGCGTTAATGTCTAGCATTCGTCTCATGGGCAAATTTGACTGAAATTTTCTTTATTTCATGAGATAATTGGGGTGGGCTTCTTACCCGCCCATGCGCTTTTTACCCCGTCTTCCCCTAATGTTTGCTTTTTTTGTGTAGATTATGAGACCGAAATTAGCAGGAATGTTGAAAATTGTATTCTCTAGGGGAAGACGGGGTAAAAAGCGCATGGGCGGGTAAGAAGCCCACCCCAATTATCTCATGAAATGCTTTAATTTCAGTCTCATTTTGCCCATGAGCTTAAGCGTTAATGTTTAGCATTCGTCTTATGGGCAAATTTGACTGACATTTTCTTTATTTCATGAGATAATTGAGGTGGGCTTCTTACCCGCCCATGCGCTGTTTTACCCCGTCTTCCCCTAGTCCTTGAAATTTGTGTCGCATTATTTATAATTCTTTTGAAGTTTTTGGCAGGCGTCCAGACATTTGGGGCCCTTACTCTAGTACCTTCTGGCATGAACTTCGATTACTTATTCAATTATACCATGGCTCGATGAGCGTTGGCATGGTCTTTTCCAACACTAGATTCCATTGTTTTTCATCGACTTTGGGATGGAGAGGAAGGAGTATTTGATGTGTTTGTTGTCTTCTGAAACTTATGTATCATACAGGTTTTCTTCTTGAATCAGTAATGTTACTGTTGTGTGTGTGTGTGTGTGAGTCTCTCTCTCTCTCTCTCTCTCTCTCTCTCTCTCTCTCTCTCTCTCTCTCTCTCTCTCTCTCTCTCTCTCTCTCTCTCTCTCTCTCTCTCTCTCTCTCTCTCTCTCTCTCTCTCTCTCTCTCTCTCTCTCTCTCTCCTCCCTCTCTCTCTCTCTCTCTCTCTCTCTCTGTGCGCGCGCGCATGTGTGTGTGTGTGTGTCACGCGAATGTATGAATACTGCATGTAGAATGTATAGGGGAAGACGGGGTAAAAAGCGCATGGGCGGGTAAGATGCCCACCCCAATTATGCATAATAGCAAAACAGCATTTTGCCCATGTGACTTATTTTCTTTGGACAAAAATATCCTTTCCTGACAAGTTTTATTATGTTTTGTTGTTGTTGTATTGTATTACAATGTAATGAAGAATATAACAATAAATTGTTGTTACAATTTTAAAAGTGTGCACTACTCAGAGAGAGAGAGAGAGTTGAGAGTAGAGAGAGAAGTAGAGAGAGAGAGAGAGAGAGAGAGAGAGAGAGAGAGACAATGTAGAGATCGAAAGAACTCAGAAACTAAATTTTACAAGGAAAGAGAGACTAGAGACGAGAGAGAGAGAGAGAGAGAGAGAGAGAGAACGAACGAACTTCTTTTTTTTATTTATACAGGGTAATGAGATAAGTATACATGTCCGGTTTTTTTACACCCAGCCCTGTGGTAAACGAAAATATCGAAATAAACAACAATTACAAACAACAACATCCAATGAAGTGGGCCAATATAAGTAAACGACAACCATGAAGATCATGTAAAAAGTGAAAATGTATTTGGAAGAGAGGGAGGGAGAGAGAGAGAGAGAGAAAGAGAGAGAGAGAGAGAAAGAGAGAGAGAAAGAAAGAGAAAGCAGAGAGAGAGGGAGAGATAGAGAGGAAGTTAGACAGAGAGACAGACACATTTTTTGCAGAGAGAGATACAAACAATCAAACATGTGTATGGGCATTTGTTACATTAATGTTCAAACATTTTAAAAATCAAATGTCAAAATATAATTCTTAAGATGTCTTCGAAAAGATGAATAACGTGATATTTCTTTTAAATTAGTAGGTAAAGAGTTCCATAAGGAACCTCCGGAATAATGCAGACTGGATTTGAATAACTCCAAGCGGGGTCTATTGAGATAAATCTTGTGCACATGTCTTTTATCATTTAACGTGAATTTATTTCTTAATCTAGATGGTGCCATTCCGTTCATTATTTTGTGCATAAGTCTTCCTTTATTCAATTTCAGCCGATACTTAACAGGTAAAATATTATGATTCTTAAAATCTTCTGATGTTAAGGAACTTGATTTCAACAGAACTAGTTTAAAGCCGCGATTATAAGAGCGGACAAGGGGTTTCAAAGTGTTGTCAATGGCACAGTCCCAGAGTGTCGAAGCATAGTCAACTAGTGATTGAATGTGTGCACTGAAGAAGAGTTTCCTGGCAGAGAGAGAGAGAGAGAGAGAGAGAGAGAGAGAGAGAGAGAGAGAGAGAGAGAGAGAGAAGCCCATAGCCTTTCTTCTTCTGCGTTCCCAGGCCATATGGCCATAATAGGTACGTATGTGTCCGGTTTTCAGTTTTCACTGGTCTCCCCGCTGGACTAGTTCCGATTTCGGAGGAGCTCAAAGGAGACAAATTATTTGGAAGATCAGGTTTTTTTAAAGGCAGGAGAGTGGGCCAATAAGTAAGAAATATAGTAGAAGATACAAACACATTCTGATTTCAGAGGAGCTCAAAGGAGAACAAATATTTGGAAGATTTTTTTTAAGGCAGGAGAGTGGGCCAATAATATAAGTAAGAAAGATAGTAGAAGATAGAAAGTAAATGGAAAAGGCAGAGTCAAAGAGAGTGGCAGATTAGAGGAAGTTACAAGCACACATTTTTTGCAGTCTCAGAACTCTACACATCTCTGCCAAATTTAATTCAAATCCACCCAGTAGTTTTTGAGAAAATCGACACACAGACAGATAAGACACACAAACACGCCCGAACCCCCTGCCCCATATTTATGTTCTGTCTGAGTTGGGCATAAAATTAGCCGTGATTTTTTTGGGATAAGGGGGGAGAGCATTAAAAAGTCAACACGGATAATGTTAGACTGCACACCAGTAATTAATACCTTAAAGGTTTAAGAAAAAACTTGCGACATGGCCATGGAGACACAAAACATGTAGAGAAGAGCCTGGGGCGGATGGGGGGGGGGGGTCCTTGGTTTCCAGAGACCCCCCTCCCTAACAAAAGAAGAGAGAATTAAAAAAAGAAAGATTTAGTGATAATTTAAAATAATAATTTCTGGATCTGGTAGAATACATCGCAGATAGACAATATAGATGCAACAGAACTAGGAGGGCGCACACCTTATTAGAAAAAGATAGAAAGGAGAAAGACCTACTGCTTACCCTGGGTTAAGACCATTAATCCCCACCCAGTTCAGCCGGATCGAAGACCCAGGCCCCACTTCCAGAAGCAAGCAAAAAACCCAAACAATTATTACCCTAATGGTCAGTGGACGCAGGCTCAGGTGGTGATCTGGTCAGTGCTGATGAAAATGCGATGACGGAGCGTGCGGTGACAGTAGCCTCACTCAGTTGGCACCAGATTGCACCATTTGAGTTATTTGGGGGAACATTTTCATACTCCCGGTCCCCGCTATCAAGCTACCCGGCACTTCGCGCCGTCGACATTGCCCCCCCCCCCCCCCCCCCCCCCTTAGAAATGGATGTGATCTGCCCCCTGAAGTGGGTGGTTGGGTACACACACACGGCACAGAGGCTCCTAAGCAAGATGGATCGATCAAGTGACCTGACGCGGACGCAAACACATACATTTAATAATGAGCTATGATAAAAATAAACACAGCCAGGTTTGGAGTCGAGGAACATGTGAGGAAGTAAATCGCGATTCGATATCTCTCTCGATCTCTCCCTGAGTCTCTCTCTCTCAGACAGACACACACTCACATGGTCACACAACACACACACCACCACACACACACACACTCTCTCTCTCATCTCTCTCTCTCTCTCTCTCTCTCTCTCTCTCTCTCTCTCTCTCTCTCTCTCACACACTCTCACACACACACATGCGTGCATGTATAGCTACACACACATGCACACGCACGCGCACATGCATGCATCAAGGACACCCTTTCATATTTTCAAGAATCACTCGCTATTCTGTTAAAATAAGTTTTTTACATTTTTGAAAAAAAACCCACTTCTGCCCAAACAAAATGTGTGACCAGACAATTTGTCGTGTGTATGCTGAAGATTTTTTATATGGACAGGCTTGTACTGTTCATGGACACTACATTGAGTGTAAATATAGGATCCGTGCACTGTTTGAGTTGCAGACACGCTTCTTTGTCCCATTTACAATTTTGGTGTGTGACCAACCCAAACGGAAGTAGAAGTTTTTATGAGACAGGAAGTGGCTATTCATTGAAGTGTTTATCAACGCAGAGAAACAGCGTGTCACGGCTTTCAGTTCATTTTTCTATTCACCATGTCTCTACAGACGGTTCCGAAAGACTTGAGAAATTTGAGGGCTTGTCTATTATGCTCCCTTGTAAAGGTATGCTTGCCGTATTTTCTGAAATTCTCTTCTACTGATTCTAGCTCAGTATCTCATTCTCACTATCTGCCTGGCAGTATCTCTTCTTCTCCTTAGCCGCTTAGGTCAGGTCAGGTCAGGTCAGATCTTCAGGGCAGCCAGGCCTCACGGCCTCTTGATGTGCCCTATCTTTTGATTGTTTGTTATTGTGGCTTTGCCAACTTCAACACGCTGAAGGTTCTGCTGCACTTTAGGGGGTAGTACGAAAAAGAGAAAAATAGCAAGAGATAGGAGTACAAAGCGAAATAATAACATTATGGGGAAATAGAAAGAAAGAAATGAACTGATTGCAAGACAGTCAGGAAATAACTGAGTATTCACAGATACACAGTTTACCATGTAGAAAGAATTAAGTTAAATATGTGAGGATTTGATTTGGGGAGGGGGGTTGGAGTGGGTGGGTGTGATAGAGGGAAAGACGAGATAAAGGTCATGCACCGACCGTTAAATGTACCCAGACTGGCCAGGGACACCTACGGGCCCCACATGATGCATGTAGTAAAGTGTCATGCACGACCGAGTTTAGATCTATCTTCTCTTCTGAGTCTTTTCCTCACTTTTTTTTGGGGCAGACTTGGCTATGTTGCCGGTCACGGTAATTTAGCCTACAGGCTATTTTGCCGGTCACAGTACTTTAGCTTGTAGCTCCAGTGTAGGCTAAAGTACCGGTCAAGCTACACTAAGCTGGAATGCTTGTATATTTTAAAATAGTTTCGGTGTGAGTGTGTTTAATACTTTTCTTCAACAATACTCAATGTAATGCACATACAGTACACATGGAGAGAGACAGAGGTTTGAAGACTTTGCCAAATGCGACGCCAGCAAACCCGGCCTGAGCGATATTGATATCACCCTGCAACTAGTGCAAGGCGTGGTGAAGTTACTCAAGGACCTGGATCCCTACAAGGCGTGCGGCCCATATGGCATTAGCCACAGGCTTCTTCAGGTCGTGGCGGATGAGATAGGACCAGCGCTGACCCTTCTGTACCAGGCTTCTATCAACACAGCTACTCTGCCCACTGACTGGAGGACTGCCTTTATCACCCCAGTGTTCAAGAAAGGTGAAAGATACAAAGCAGACAACTACAGGCCCATATCACTCACCTGCATCCCTTGCAAGATACTCGAGCATATCATCGTCTCGACGGTGATGAGCTATGCAGAGGAGCAGAAGATCCTGTGCCCTGAGCAACATGGCTTTCGAAAAGCTCATTCCTGCGAGTCCCAACTGCTCGGGTTTGTACTTGTAGATGAGGCTGCTGATGCAATGGAGAGAAGCAAGCAGGTCGACGTCCTTGTCATGAACTTTTCGAAAGCCTTTGATAAGGTCAGCCACGCACTGCTTATCCACAAACTGCGGATGGACGGCAAAATTAACGCATGGATCCAGAGTTTCCTTAGCAAAAGGCAGCAGTCAGTCGTAGTAGGAGGAACGAGATCTGAATTTGCCCCAGTGGAATCTGGCGTCCCACAAGGCTCAGTCCTTGGACCCAGTCTTTTCCTTCTCTACATCAACGATTTGCCCACAAACCTGGTTTCCACAGCACGCCTCTTTGCTGACGACACAGCCTGCCACAAAGATGTCTCCAGCAGTGAGGACCAGCGCATAGTCCAGCAGGATCTCGACACCCTTGCGTAATGGGAGGGACGTTGGAAAATGTCGTTCCACCCGGAGAAGTGTACGACACTGCACATGACATGGCGCAGGAAGACCCTGGATGCAGATTGCACCCTCCATGGACACAAGCTGCAGAGTGTCTCCAGCGCAAAATACCTCGGAGTGACACTGACTAAAGATCTGAAGTGGGACCCTCATGTGAGCAACATCACCAACAAGGC
>CM065702.1:49366926-49390088 GCA_017654935.2 Phymorhynchus buccinoides | reverse complement strand
CGTACCGGCCAAAGCGACGTGTCTCGAGGTCACCCGGCCACGGCGGTTACGGCCTCCTCCCGTGTTTTGTCCCTTTTTCTAACGGCAGCATCGGGCCCTTAGCAACCGGGAAGGCAAGCCGCACCCGGGGTTCTCCCGAGCGGACTCGGCCACAGCGACATGGTCTCGCGGGTCCCACCACGGTCACGGCGGCTTAAGCCTCTCCCGTGGGTATCCCCAGGCAAGGCCGTACGACGGCGGCATTCATTCCATGGACTTTTGCTCTCAGCCCTAGCGTCACGCCCTTTACCGCTGGTATTGTTCTTCAGCGGCCTACTCTCAACAGGATGTTATGCTTTTGTCGGGTTGTTCTCCTTCGGTCAGTCAGCTCACCAGTCGCGTCGTTTTACGACTTTCGGTTCACACGGTGGCTTGCTATTGAAGAGTGTTTTTCAGATCCTTCTGTTTTCTGCATTCAAGTGTATTCGGCGGCTTGCAGACTACTGTGCTCCTTCTTTCACGTTGTCCAACCGAGAGTGTTCCAGCCGTAACCTTGTTGTCTTCCTTCTGAACGAATTTTGCAGGGGGCAACTGCCCGTGCTTTCGCCGTTCTTTCAAATGATGTCTGTTCTGGCAGGCATTGTTCCTCGATTACAACCATGTTGTTTCCCCAGTTGACCGTTCACCCCGTTCCAGTATCCTTTTTGGTCTTGTTCCGTCCCGATCGAACTAATACTGGCCGGCTAACATGATTTCCCTGCCCAGCCGTCAGCTCATTTTTTCGCTGGTTGGCGTTGATGGTTTAAGTCTCCGTCCGTTTGCACTGTTCGCTTTTTGTCTACATGTTTTTCCTTTTCGGTGGGGACATTTCGCCGCGTCATCTGTTAGATTTGACGTCCCTGCGATAAGTCATATGTTGCTCTTTCTGGTCATGTCCGCTACGTCATAAGTAAGTTTTTTATTTTTATACTTCCACTGTCTTAGCATGTATATTTGGTTAAAAGTGAGTCGGCACATTCGTCCGTGGCTTCTCAGTTTGCTAGTTCCGAGTGAATCTGCTGTTTTTGCGGATTCTCATCTTCAACCATTTAGTATAGCGGTCGCTATCCCGTCATACGATCCTTTGCTTGCCCATTCTGAACAGTCTTGCCCAAATTGGGCCATTTGTTTTTTGACTCAGACTCGCCACACTTCTATTTTTTCTGTTTCGAAAGGGCGTAGTAGGTGTGTTGCTCGTGCCGGCCCTCATAGTCCGTTTTTGTATCGGCTTGCGCTCTAGGTGACCCTGCGGAGTTTTGTCATCTCTGCCTGCTTTTGCCAGTGTTTGTCTCGGTGGGATGTCCACTCAGGTTCTGCCCTCAGGATGATGCTTTCGGTACCCTTCATGTCTCGGGTGCCAATGTCTTTCGCCGCCTGCGTCCTCTTCGCTTTCAGATCTGGACCAGAGTTCAAGTCCCTCTGGACAAGGGTGCTGTGATTCCAGTACCCCACCCGGCCCGGGTTTTCTACTCGTGGCCTGTTCACTGTAACAAAGAAGAACTGCTAGTTTCCGTCAGCTTGCTGTACTTGTCCTCCTCTCAATGCTTTTCTGCTCCCCCCCATGGCGTTCAGAATGGAGACGGCTGCTTCGGTTCACACTTCATCCAGCCGGGATTGTGCGACTTCCAGAGCTCCAATGTATGCCTTATTTTTCCATATTTCGATCCACCGCAATCGAGGCATCTCCTTGAGGTTCATATGGGGAACACGACTTATCAGTTCGTAGGCCCTTCCCTCGGGCTCTCTCTGGCCTCCTTGGATTTTCCCATGGTGGTCAGGGAGTTCGTCGGCTTGGCCAGGGTCCCGATGGGATCCGATCAAGGTGTAAACTTGGACGCTGGCTCACCTCGGCTTCATTCCAGGGATCGTGCCAGGACACCTTCGGAGCTCAGGACCGTCCGTGCCAGGTTGGCTTCAACCTGAACGTCAAAGTCGGATTTGACTATCCGGCCCAGGAATTTCATAATTTCTGGGGATGGCTTCAATACCCAGACGTTCCGGTCTGTCCGTCTCTCCGGATCAGATCCAGTCCATTCAGTCCTTTCGGGAAAGTGGTTCCTGTTGGCAGGTTCAGTACAGTTTCGTCAACTTCTCACGTGCTGGTCATCATGGATCTTTGGCAGCCTCTTGCCTCTGGACACGTCTGCACAAGCTTCCGTTACCACGAAAGTGTGCGGAACTCTCGTGGTTTCTCATCTTCCTCTGATCTCAGATTGTTTTGGGCTCGTGGTTTCGCAGCTCAGTTCTCCCAGTGGTTGGATCCCGGTTTTGGCTGGGGTCCTCAGTTCCCAGTCGGCCTCTCCACCATCAGAATTCTTTTCACAACTGATGGCATCAAGGGAAGGTTGGGGGGCTCATCTGGACGGTGAGCAAGTTGCGGGGTTGTGGTCCAAGCAGATTCGTCTCTCCACCTCAATTTTCTGGAGATGGAGGCGGTTTTCGCTCGCTGCTCAAAGCGCTACTTCCCCTGCTAAACGAGGCAGTGGGTCCAGTTTTGTGGCGACAACTTCCAGCTTGCCTCTCGTACCTTCGGCGTCAGGGGGGCACTAATCGTCTCACTCTCCAGCAGGCAGAGGAGGATCCTGTTTGCCTGCACGGAATTCCATTCCTTCGAACCGTGGCGTTCTTTCCTCGGTAATTGAATGTTCTCGCCGACCAGGCTGGCCGTGCCAACCAGGTGATTGCAACGGAGTGGACTCTCGTCGCATCAGGGTCCTTCAACCCATTTGGTCGATGTGGGGAAACCCACAACACGACTTGTTTGCAACTCGCTTCAGAGCCGGCGTCTTCCGCTTTTCGTCTCCCCTTTGGCAGATCCCCTTGGCATGGGCAAGAAATGCCTTCAGTCTCGCAGTGGACGGTCTTGTGGCTACTCCTACCCTCACCACAGCTTTTCTTCCAGGTTTGTTTGGAAAGTGTGCTCGGGAGCGTCCCTGCTCTGATCCTCATAGATAGCGTTCAGGAGGGAACCTGTCCGTTGTTCCCTGAGGCTGTTAGCTCTCACCACGTTCCGGGTGTTTCCCCTCCAGTTGTCCCCAGTCACTTGTTCAACACCGCGACAGTCTTCCAACAATCGAAATTCCTGCCGTCCTTCACCTGACCTGGCTTGTCTACTTTTGCGTCAGGTTGCGGTCACAGTGTCTAAAGGTGAAACCATTAAGTGATTCTTCCATCCCGTCGTGACAAGCATGAATACCGTTGTATTCCTTGCTTGGACCTTCTTGGTTCAATTTCTGTTCATGAGTCCTTTTTCTCCTTTGCACCCGACTGGTGCTCAGTTTGTTTTCGCTTTTTCGTCTCTTTGCATAATGAAAGGGCCTCTTGCCCAAACTTTGTCATGGGGGGTATGAGTCGTCAGTTAGCACATTTCGCTTGCTACTGGTCGTCAACTTCCTTTGCTTCTTATGTCTTGTTTTCCCATTTTTTGGAATGGTTTGCGTAATAAGTATCGATTCTCCCAACCATCAGACTTCCGCTATGGGACGTTTTTTCTTGTGCTTCACTTTCCTCAGGTCATAAATGTGAACCGCTTTCTTCGTTATCTTTAGCTTCTTCTTTTATACCGCTTTTCCTCGTTAGTCTTGCCTTAGCAAAAAGAAAAGAAACGTGTGAGTGGTATCCACCGCTACTAGCGTTTAGTTAATGATTTATGAATCGCGAGGATGGTTCCTCGATCTCCTGGCTTTTCTACCGAATTTTCCGTGCGAAAAATCAATCGCTCACAAGCTTCTCCGTTGTTGTTATCGGAGTCCTCTCTAACAACATCCTCGCTCCGAACGATAGGAATAATGGGCTGTGTCCGGTTCGCATGTTTGCAGGCTATCTCCTTCGTTCAGTGCTCGTTCGGAGCCAGGAAAGCGCCTTTTCCATTTCTTTGAATTCCCAACTTTCAAATGATATCCCGTAAGGCCACTTTGGGGCTCGCTGTTTAGTCGAGTTGATTCGACTAGCCTACTCCACGGCCGATCGTTCTGCGCCCCAGGTATACGGGCTCACGAAATTAGGGCTATTAGCACCTCACTAGTCTTGGTCAGGGGTGTTCCAGTCCCTTCCATTATGTCCTCCGCCTTCTGGAAGTCGGAGACTACATTTACCTCTTTCTGCCTGCGCGAGTTTTCTACTCTCCGGCAGGACAACACGTTTGGCATTCGACGTGCTGTGTTGTCCTCCAAGACGGTGTCCTTTTGAGGTTTTGACTTATTGTCTGTTTGTTTTTATAGACTTAAGTCTTTTGGGGGATATGTAAACATGATTAAAAAATTTGCTGTTTTACCTTCTTATTTTAGATGGTATGTGTGTGTTTATGTGGTATCTCTGTCATGGTTTGTTCCATGGTTCTCAGAGTAGTGCTTAACCATTACCCACCTCCTTGTTGGTAATCATGCACTTTGTAGTGGAATGGTAAGGATGATAGAATAGATTGAGGAATTTTTATTAATTCTAATATCTATTTTATATATATAATTACCATTCCACTACATTTAATTGACCCAACCACCTCCCTCCTAATGGTTTTTGAATGTGTACCTTCCCTTTTTATTAGATGCTTGCTTTCAAGAAAGTGAGTAGTCTGCTTAACCGGAAGTTACGTGGATTGGGAGTTGTGGGGTAGTTAAGACACTCTTGGTTTTATTTCTGTCTTCCAAGCTAATCTTGTACAAATATGCACGTTGTAGTGGAATGGTAAGTATATAGATAAAATAGATAGTAGAATTAATAATTAAAAAAAATTCCTCAGTTTCAAGCTCTGAACAACAGGTATTACTCATATTTTAAAATGTTAAAAAAAAACACCCCGAAAGTTCATATATATATAATAGGACTAATCATTACTAGGTATCTTATTAGTAAATGTTTTATAATATCAATTTATATAATTGAATATTGCAGTGAATGGAGCCCACCTGGCAGCAAAATCACCCCCCTCAATCTTTCTTTGTTGCTGTCCCCACATGTTCCTGTTCGAGTGAGCCAGTGAAAGCTTTTCCTCTTGTTGTCTGTTGTTTTTGTTGTCGTGCGTGTGTGTTTCCTGTCATCAAAGACACTGAAAAGAAAAGACTAACATCCGGTCCCTTTTCCCTATATGAGTAGTGAGGACAGAAACACTGGTTATGTCCCTTTTAAACAGGACACATTTTTTTGCACGTCGATAGGCCAGTTGAATTCTTTGTTCAAATTCCAGTCTGAGTTTTTAGATAGCCTCCACTGTGTGTGGTGTACTGTTCTCACTAACGATAACTCTATCAGCCCGGCTCGCCGAAACTCTTAAGTAGTCCATCTTACCCTTTTAGAATCTTTGCTTTCACGACTTTCTGATAGAAAATATATAGTTGGAGGGGGCGACTCAGCAGTGATGCCCGCAAACACAGCTGTTGCGGGGTTACTCTTACCGTGAAAAACTGGACTATAAGACGCACCTGTATATAAGCCTTGATCCCTCAAATTGACAGGGATTATAAGGTATTTATCCACATATAAGCCGCACCGGTTTATAAGCCGCAGAGAAATTTATGCTCACAAAGAATGTGTCAAAGTTACAAACTGAAACAAAGGCAGTAGATTTGCCTACCTTACCACAGAAAATGAACACATGTGCACAGAGCAACACAAAAATAGAAATTCTCCTATTACAATATGAGTATTTGATGCTCAAAATAGGCTGAAAAATGTGGCTGGAAACACATTTTATTATACTGATTAATCTAGAATTGAAAAAAAAAAAAAAAATCCACAACAGGGGTGATAAGCCGCATCAGTCTATAAGCCGCATGGGCCAAAGTTTTGGAAAAAACTAGCGGCTTATAGTCCGCATTTTACGGTAGTTCATCTATTGGCATTTTCTGTCTTTATTATAGTTTTTTACTACTTCGTTGTTTTTGTTTTTGTTTGTTCGTGTTGTTGTTGAGGGAGCTCACATTTACCAAAATCATACTACTTGTGGCGGTGCCATAGCCGATGAGGTTTAACCGAGGCGTGGTTAAGCATGCTACACCTATCTATATTAATTTTCTTAAAATCGGGACTTTTACTGGTTTCGTACTGCCTTTTCGGGCATTGCCTCCAGTATTGTTCCCACCATATTTGTATTTACAAAGTCCCATATGTGTCTGATTCCAGACCAAGAGGACGTTAAAACACCATTTTCGCTGCGTTCGTGTTGTTAAGGTTTATCTGTCTGTTTATCTGCCCTTTTTTTTCTCCCAATGTTGTTTTGTATTCCTTTTTCCATGTACCCCCAAGGGATTTTTGGGGAAACAATCAAACCTTTCCAGGGCCTGAATTCACGTTGAGATAGCATTCGAGACTTAGCATCATGCTAACTTAGAAGCTCTTCCAAAAGTCCTATTAAATCCTATAGGACATTGGAAGAGCTTCTAAGTTAGCATCATGCTAAGTCTCATGCTATCTCAACGTGAATACAGGCCCAGGACTTTTGGAAGAGCTTCTAAGTTAGCATCATGCTAAGTCTACATACCAGGTCCAGGACAAGTTTGACACGGTGGTGAGCGTGGACGCGGACAACAACCACAGCAGCCCGGAAACGGCGCCCCTGCGCCAGGCAGGGGGAGACAACGACTCGTGCTGCAGCAGCAGCGCCATCTCCTTCAGCAGTGGGGGCGCCACCGGCACCGGCACCGGCAGGTCGCACAGCCGCCAGAACTCAGGCGATTCCCTGCTGGACGTGTTCGAGATGAGGGCAGGGAGCCTGCACCGCCATGCCACCAGTAGTTCTGAGCTGCTGGAGGTCAAGCCTCTGGCCTTGATCAGAAAGACCAGCGCCCCGGTGTTGAGGTGAGAGATTTTGTGTTGTGCTTTATGAATTTTTTTTTTTTTTTTTTCTCAGATTTTTAACTTCTTTGTGAAGCGCTTAGAGCCCTGTAAGGAGAATAAGCGCTATATATTTTGTCATTATTATTATTATTATATTGTACTGTACTGTGTTGTACTGTACTGTATTGTATTGTGTTTGAGATGAGGTCGGAATCTTGCACCGCCCTGCCACCAGTAGTTCTGAGCTGTTGGATGTCAAGCCTCTGGCCTTGATCAGAAAGACCAGCGCTCTGGTTTTGAAGTGAGAGAATTTGTGTTGTGCTTTATTGTATTATATGGTGACTGTATTGTACTGTATTATATTGTATTGTGTTCGAGATGAGGTCAGAATCTTGTACCGCAATGCCACCAGTAGTTCTGAGCTGTTGGATGTCAAGCCTCTGGCCTTGATCAGAAAGTCCAGCGATCCGGTTTTGAGGTGAGAGAATTTGTATTGTACTGTACTGTATTGTATTGTATTGTGCTGTACTGTTTTGTATTGTACTGTATTGTATTGTATTATATTGTACTGTATTGTATTGTATTGTATTGTATTGTATTGTACTGTACTGTATTGTATTGTGTTTGAGATGAGGTCAGAAGCTTGCACCGCAAAGCCACCAGTAGTTCTGGCTAACAGGGGGGTGGGGGGTGGGGGGGGGGGGGGGCACTAAAACAGTGATGGTACCTCTGTACTCCTCCTACCGTTGCTGGGTTTTCAGCTCCAGCGAGGGCCAGGGGGGAGAGCACCACCAAGCGGGGCGGCGGCGGCACAACAGCGGGGTGTCCACGGGGGACATCGAGGACATGCAGCATGAGGACCTGGTGTTCCTGGAGCCCACCCATGTGGTGGAGGTCTGCGCCGGGGACTTCTCCTGGGACCTGGACTCCAAGCAGCCCACCCTGAGGAACATCAGCGTCAAGATTCCTGCAGGTGAGCTGGAGGATGTTGATGGTATTGTGCGGTATGGAGGTCTGCTGTGGAGACTTCTCCTGGACACCAAGCAGCCCACCCTGAGGGACATCAGCGTCAGGATTCCTGCAGGTGAGCTGGAGAATGTTGATGGTATTGTGCAGTATGGAGGTCTGCAGTGGAGACTTCCTGCAGGTGAGCTGGAGGGTGTTGATGGTATTGTGCAGTATGGAGGTACTGTACTGGATGGTATTGTGCAGTATGGAGGTCTGCAGTGGAGACTTCGCCTGGACACCAAGCAGCCCACCCTGAGGGGCGTCAAGATTCCTGCAGGTGAGCTGGAGGGTGTTGATGGTATTGTGTGGTATGGAGGTCTGCAGTGGAGACTTCTGGACTCCAAGCAGCTCACCCTGAGGGGTGTCAAGATTCCTCCTGGTGAGCTGGAGGATGTTGATGGTATTGTACAGTATGGAGGTACTGTACTGGATGGTATTGTGCAGTATGGAGGTCTGCAGTGGAGACTTCTCCTGGACACCAAGCAGCTCACCCTGAGGGGCATCAAGATTCCTGCAGGTGAGCTGGAGGGTGTTGATGGTATTGTGCAGTATGGAGGTCTGCAGTGGAGACTTCTCCTGGACACCAAGCAGCCCACCCTGAGGAACATCAGCGTCAAGATTCCTGCAGGTGAGCTGGAGGATGTTGATGGTATTGTGCGGTATGGAGGTCTGCAGTGGAGACTACGCCTGGACACCAAGCAACCCAACCTGAGGGACATCAGCATCAAGATTCCTGCAGGTGAGCTGGAGGGTGTTGATGGTATTGTGCAGTATGGAGGTACTGTACTGGATGGTATTGTGTAGTATGCAGGTCTGCAGTGGAGACTTCGCCTGGATTCCAAGCAGCTCACCCTGAGGGACGTCAGCGTCAGGATTCCTGCAGGTGAGCAGGATAGAAATGTAGGGGTGCATCTGGGTGTTCCTGGAGTTCAGGCAATGTGGTGCAGGTTCACTCAGCTGGCTGGCTGCTGAAGTAAAAGGCTCTTCAAAATGAAACCATGCTTTAGTGCAGTGGATTTGGGCAGGAAAGTTCAGTTCAGGTGAAAGTTTGAGTCATTGGAAGTTTCACTTTCATTAACCCTTTCACCGCCAATGTCGCATTTATGCACCACAATGGTTCAACACCCATGTCACTAAAAGGCATCAAATCAGGGCCTGTTATCCAAAGACCCTATTTTCTTAATTTTGGGAGGTAAGGATAGGCCTATCAACCAGAATCATAAGAAAGATGATGGTGGTTGTTCAAAGAAAGAAGAAGAAGAATGTTATGCACGTTACAGGAATTCCCAATACCTCTGCGAATCGCGGAAAATCCGCGAAACAGTTTGAAACAATATTATTTTTAAAATGCATTGAAATGGCATGAAAAAAAGTGAAAATTTCACTCATTTATTTTATTGAATTTTATTGAATTTTCTTCGGCCCCCTGGACCCCCGGCCATTTTCTCTTGAAAACCACTTTGCCCCCACTACCATGCCTGAATATTGCAACTTCATATTTTTTCCTACCCAGTTAAGTTTCATGGTGTGTGTTTTTTTGCTGAAAAAGGGGCTGGCGGTTAAAGGGTTAAGTTTAATGCTGTGTTTTTGCTGAAAAAGGGGCTGGCGGTTAAAGGGTTAAGACAGTAGGATTTCTTTCTCTTTTTTTCCCCCCTCCCAGGCAAGCTGACGATGATCGTGGGTCAGGTGGGGATGGGCAAGTCGTCGTTGC
This sequence comes from Phymorhynchus buccinoides, assembly GCA_017654935.2. Lineage (NCBI taxonomy): Eukaryota > Metazoa > Mollusca > Gastropoda > Neogastropoda > Raphitomidae > Phymorhynchus > Phymorhynchus buccinoides. The sequence continues at coordinate 49,380,580 of CM065702.1, read as the reverse complement.
TGTCAGCCATGCTTGGGGAGATGGTCAAGACCACCGGCACTGTGGAGTGGACAAAGTGAGTGCATTGGTCACCCTTTGGGCATGCCGGTAGATAATAATAATAATAATAATTAATAATGCTTATGGCTCCCCCCCACCTGCGTGCGCATCTCGACCCTTCCAACTGAAGTGTCGCCATCTTAGTCAGATTTGTGTGTAAACAGCATCGATCTGGCATTTTTCAAACAAAGTTACTGACTAAGATGGCGGTCTCCCATAATATGGCACGCTCCTTGTGGCTGGATATGACGACACGTGGGTACAAGCCATAGAGCACATAATCTTGCAAAGCAACTCAATGCGCTTTTCACTCACCATTCGTACAGACATTTCTAACAGACTGGTTCACGTATCCTCACCATACATCTCTATGAAAATGAATACATTAGAGAATGCATTGCATATAATCATAACAGAACACACCAACACTCACCTCCCTTCAACACCCCCCCCCAACCACCCTACTCCCCACCCCCACCCCATACACACATGTGCACGCGTTAACCTCATACTCAACGTCAATGAGCTGGAAGACAAGAGTGGGGAAAGGATCATAGACTTTACAGAGAGAAAGTTTTCCTGAAGAAGTGGGTTTTTAGTTGGGACTTGAAGGAAGGAAGAGTGGACTGGTTACGGGTATGGTCAGGGAGAGAATTCCAAAATTCAGGCATCAGAATTGTCAGAAGATTCAGAGGATTCAGAATTTCTGACAGAGGATTGGCTTCTACTGTCAGAGGTTTTGCCTTTTTTTATTCAGTGTTATCCTTTGTGTGTTAAATAGCATTTTAAAGCGATTTCTCACTATACTGAGGAGCCTTTTTGGTCATGTTGGGAACTGATTTCAGTGTTGTCCCTCCACAGTCTAGGGCCTTGGTGGCCTTTTTACTGCTGTTTTCAGAGGATTGGACTCCAAACTATTCTGATGCCTGAGATTTGAACTACCATATTTTTCGGACTATAAGGTGATACTTTTTTCCCCAGACTAAGCCTGGCTAATAATATAGTAAGGTATTAGGTATTATTAGGTATTAGGTACTTTTATAGTCACAGAGGCGTCTCTGTGAAATTCGGGTTGCTCCCACCTGGAGAGCGCGTCGCAGCTAGAGGCGCGCCACCCAATTTTTTTTTTATTTTTTTTTTGGGGGGGGGGGGCATGCGATTTATGTGTGATTGATGAGGAAGGAAAGGGGGGGGGGGGGGGGTAAATTTTTTTTACCAAATGACAACTTTTTCGTTTCCACTGGGTTTAACGTATGCTAAGTCACGTGCATGGGCACACAGGATCTCGGTTTATCGTCTCATCCGAAAGACTCCACGTTCAGACCGTAAGGCCTAGTGCAAAGTGAGAGGAAAAAATCCCCTGTACCCAGGTTCGAACTCGGGTTTACTTGACACGAAGCGAACGCGCTACCACTGTGCCACTCTGCACCACAATTTCCACAGTAAGAAAGTGTAGTAACAAAATCTGAATTTTGTGTAAAATTTGGAGGGCACGCTCTATAATAAGGTGCGCCTTGTAGTAACAAAAATACAGTAGATTTCCATTTCAATCATCTTCACATGGATGCTCCTGCTTTCATGATGTCCTGAAGTGCAGGATTTGTAAATTGCCTAGAGCCGGCGTCGCCGGATTATGAGAATTTGAGAAGCAACGATTTTCTTACACACACACACTTTGTACAATAAAAAGGGCCAATATAAGCATTTGCTATGTTCAAAGGCATGTAGCACTTGTACTGGTCTAGAGGGGTGAAAAAAGAGCAGTAAATGTGTGTGTGTGCGCTGCCCCTGCACTCCACCGGGGCCGCCCCCTTGCAGGATTTTTGAAATTTCGGCTGTACGCAGCGGGGAGACCACTGAAAACTGAAAACTGGACACATATATACCTTACCCATTATGGCCATATGACCTGGGAACGCAGAAGAAGAAAAAGCATGGAATTAATTCCCTTGGGTTAGGATTTCAGCAGAGCATCTGTCCGTTCTTCAGAATCCTAAAGTGTTGTAACTAGTTTCATTCATCTTCTGTTGCAGTGACGTCAAAGTGGCCTACGTTTCTCAGACTCCCTGGCTCCTCAACGCTTCCTTGAGGGACAACGTCTTGTTCGGGTCGCCCTATGTCTGGAGAAAGTAGGTTGCAATTAAAAAAGGATAATTATGAATGAAGGTTTTTTTTAAAAATGACACACAATATTGTTGTACGGTTCTTGCTCGTGGTCGGTGAGATATTGCTGAAAATGGTTTGAGCTATTTCTGGTCTCCCCGCTGCATTCAGCCGACACATTCCGATTTCGGAGGAACTCTAAGGACAAAAAAGGCAGGAGAATGGGCCAGTAAGGCAGAAAAATAGTAGATGACGGCAAGAAAAAGAAAAAGGGAGAGCCAAAGAGAGTGATAGATTAGGGGAGGTTGCTAGCACAGAGCAGACCTGCCAACCCATATGATTTTGGCGTATTTTGTACGCCAATTTACTCAAAAATAAAAAAGGGTTAGGTGAATATAAAATACGACATTAAAAAATCCTAGTGAACATTTTTTTTTTTTTTTATGCAGCTAAAACGATCGAAATCGGCACGATTTAGCGTAACAGCGAAGTGCTGGAGTGGAGCCACAACTTGCAAACAAATCTCAATTGGCCAAATCTCGCGGCACAAGAAGTGTGTGCGCCATTTTGTTTCATCAACTCGTGCACCGAAGCGAAGCCTCAAGATGTCGAAGCGAAAACTCGACGACCCATCTGACGAAGGCGAAGCCAAGAAGACGCCAGTAGCGCCAGCAAGATCACAAAAATTTCTTCAGCGATATACAACAATCCCTGGAATTAGAGAGTCGACGCTGCAGCTACTGTAAAGCGGACTTCTCCATTGCCAGTTCTGGAAAGTTCGACATTGAGCGGCACTGCGGCAGGAAAAAGCACCAAGACTGCAAAAAAATTAAGCAAGCTGCAGCAGGCTCAGTGTGTACTGCAAGATCCACTGGTATCCCCACGGGCGATGCTTATGATCAAAGTACAAAGTGCACTTAACAACAGGGAAGAAAGGAGATATGACTTAGGCCTCGTACACAGTTCATGCGGAAACCCCATGCGCAATATGTCAATAAGTGAAAGAAAGAAGGGTGAAAATGTACGGATTAGGGGAAATTCGGACACGTGCGCAAAATCTTTTCCCCTCTTTCTTTTACTTATTTACGGATTGGGCACAGGTTTCCGCACAGAATCTCTGCATATTAGGTATTATTAAGTATTAGGTACTTTATAGTCACAGAGGCGTCTCTGTGAAATTCGGTTTGCTCCCACCTGGACAGCGCGTCGCAGCCAGAGGCGCGCCACCCAATATTGTTTTTTGTTTTTTTGCATGCAATTTTTGTGTGACTGATGAGGAAGAGGGGGGGTGGGGTAAATTTTGACCATATGACAACTTTTTCGTTGCCACTGGGTTTAACGTGTGCTAAGTGCATGGGCACACGGGACCTCGGTTTATTGTCTCATCGGAAAGGTTCAGACCGTAAGGCCTAGTGCAAAATGAGAGGAAAAATCTCCTGTACCCAGGTTCGAACTCGGGTTTACTTGAATCGAGGCGAACGCACTACCACTGTGCCACTCTACACCACATGCATGTATGTGTACGTACCCTAAGTGACGTTTGTTTTTCAGGGTTCCTACTGTCCTTACAGTTGCCTATAGTTTTTTATATTTGTGGATGGGCCTCATAAGGCCTTATAGGTGCTTATATTTAACCTATCGGTCCTTACAGAAAGTACTTAGGTCCTTATGGATAACAAAAAGTCATCATTGTTTTGCAAAGGACGAAAAAAAATCTGAAGTGTGCACATTTAGTCTTAAACCTTTGAAAAATTACATAGATTTTGACCGCATTTGCGTTCAGAATGAAGTGGAAGTGGAGCAGACGACATAACAAGGGAGGTAGATCACCGAACTCGCTCAATGAGCCTGACCAGAAGTAACCGGTCGATAACGTTGCCGCATTCTCATGAAGAAAGCAAGATGCCAGGAAAATGCTCTTTCCAAGATCGCTGGTTAAAAGACGGTGATTATAAGTACTGGATTAGGACAGACAAAGATCCCAGGAAGGCGCAATGTTTTGTGTGCGCTATATCACTGACCTTGGCGTCAATGGGCACAGATTTTTATAGAATTTTCTTTAGGCTCCAGACGGTTTACGTCCTTATGAGAAGTGAAATGGTGCTTATAAGGTCCTTATATTGTAAAAGATCTGAAGGGTGGGAACCCTGTTTTTGTCCTTCAGGTACAAAAGAATAATAGCGGCCTGCGCCTTGCAACCCGACTTGGAGCAGCTTCCTAACGCAGACCTCACGGAAATTGGGGAAAAGGTAAGAGCTTGGTTAATTTTCCCCAGTCATATAATACAAAAATAAAAAAGAAACTAAATATTTTTTCAAGTTCTCTGGGCTTGAATGGGAAAAAAACTTTGCTAATAACTGTCACATGAGTTAAAGCAACCAAATCGCCTTGGCGTAAGGCTGTGTCAGACCAATTGACATTTAAGCTAGAACACCAAGGCTACATCAAAATGTTATGCTCTGCATGTTGTGCGGGGATTGTCTTTAGCTGTGGCAAGCTCCTAGCATAGCATCATCAGTCTAAAATCCTCCGAAGTCGGAGTGTGGCTGCCCACGTGGCTGGGTAATCAAAAACGGTCACACACGTAATGTTCTCATCCCTAGCTGGTGCATTTGTACCATAGTGTTCAATTGCTTCGGCTGCTGGGATGATCCCTGGAGTCTTTAAGCCAGGGAACGGCAGCAACAACAACAACAACAAAACAACCCAAACATTGTCGTTTTAACCCTTTCACCACCAATGTCGCATTTTTGCACCACAATGGTTCAACACCCATGTCACTAAAAGGCATCAAGTCAGGGCCTGTTATCCAAAGACCCTATTTTCTTTATTTTGGGGGGTAAGGATAGGCCTAATGTTATGCATGTCACAGAGGAATTCGCAATATTGCAGGTATTTTTATATTCTCTGCCCAGTTTAAGTTTAATGGTATTCTTTGGCTAAAAAATGGCTGGTGGCGAAAGGGTTAATGCTCTTTGTCAAATAATCCCGATGTGAGCAAAATGAAGAAAGCTTATTCACAGTGGATGTGTTTCGATTAATTAGCCGATAATGATGGATGTTGACCCATGAGTACATTAGATCCAACGACTCACCAACGTTAGATGTTAACCCATGCGTAGCTTGAAATAAACGCCATATTTTTTTCAGACTGTAAGGCACAAATGTCTTTTAGGTGTACCCTCCAAATTGTACACAAAACTTTGATTATGTTAATATAATTTGAAGAAGAGAGAGAGAGAGAATGAACTTTTCTACAATATTTTTTGTTTTGGACAATCCAATCTGGTAGATCTTTATTTCATATTAATCGGAGTGTACCCTCCAAATTTTACACAAAAGTCTGATTATGTTAATATAATTTGAAGAAGTGAGAGAGAGAGAATGAACTTTTCTACAATATTTTTTGTTTTGGACAATCCAATCTGGTAGATCTTTATTTCATATTAATCGGAGTGTACCCTCCAAATTTTACACAAAACTCTGATTATGTTAATATAATTTGAAGAAGTGAGAGAGAGAGAATGAACTTTTCTACAATATTTTTTGTTTTGGACAATCCAATCTGGTAGATCTTTATTTCATATTAATCGTAGTAAGTTTATTTGTCATCATTTTTACTTAAGTGATGTCACTGTCCAAGGTCAATTTTATCATTGCATCACAAGTTCTTAATGTCTTTACGTCATGTGTGTCACTATGTCATATCTATTTTTAGCACTGGACAACGGGTTGAACCCGAAACGTCGTGATTTGTGTTTTGCTCTGTGTTTTGTGTTATTAAACCTTTTATTTTGGGTTTCAATTTAAACTCTGTTTTAATTTGTTATGTTAATATATTTTTTCTGATTATTTTCTATGTCATATTATACCGCGCATGGATCTGAGTCTGGGGAGAGAAAGAAAAGTATCGTCTTTATTTATAGTCCGAAAAATATGGGGCTCTAGATCATGACAAAACGTTGAAGGAGAAAATAAATGTTTGTGCTGCTGCATTCCGTGACGTTTTGGGTGCATGGTTTTGTTTGTGCGAGTGTGTGTGTGCTTTCTCTCCAGATCCCTAGGTATAAGCTTTCAACGGTTGGTCGGCGCTCTTTTGCTGTCTCAGGACCGACATCTTGGAACAAACTTCCTCTTTCCCTCCGTCAGCGACCGACCCTCTCAGCCTTCAAATCTAACCTCAAAACCCACCTGTTCCCCCGTCATTGAGGCTCCACTCTCTTTCTCTTCTTCTCTCTCTTGCCTTTAGGTCTGTTTCTGCTGTATACCATTTATGTCAAACGTGTGTGTTCGCTTTGCATTGCATTTTTGTTTGAATGCGTTATGGATGCTAACGTGTGTGTGCGCTTTGATTTGATTTCTATCAAGATTCAGCGCCGTATAAATACTGTATGTTGTTGTTGTTGTATAGAAGCGGTCGTTTCTTCTTCTTCTATCGCTCGGTTTCCTGATAATTATGAGCGCAGCTGCATCATGCTGCCGTTATGCGCCTATCTAAGAAATAGTTAGGTCCAGCAAGTCCGACTTCGGCTGGAGGAAATGTTTTTGAAAGTGTTTCGTGAAAAAAGGCAGGAGAATGGTCTGGTGAGGCAGAAAGATGATAGATGACAGCAAGCAAGGGAAAAAGCAGAGTCAAAGAGAGTGACAGATTAGAGGAAGTTACAAGCACAGAACTTCCAGAAGGTGGGGGAACTATTTATACAAAAGACCCCCCGGTATCCCCATGGGGGGAGAGGTCGTTTGATATTCTTTATTTTTTAAATTTTTGTCCCAGGGTATTAATCTGAGCGGGGGTCAGAAGCAGCGAGTGGCCATTGCCCGCGCCCTCTACTCAGGGGCCGACACCGTCATCATGGTGAGTCGCTATGTGTCCCCAGTTTTGTGTCCACGTGTCCCCCGTCTCTATGTGTCCCCAGTTTTGTCTCCACGTGTCCCCTGTCTCTATGTGTCCCCAGTTTTGTCTCGATGTGTCCACCATCGCTATGTGTCCCCATTTTTGTCTCCACATGTCCCCCGTCTCTATGTGTCCCCAGTTTTTGTCTCCACGTGTCCCCCGTCTATGTGTCCCCAGTTTTGTCTCCATGTGGCCCCCTTCTCTATGTGTCCCCAGTTTTGTCTCCACGTGTCCCCTGTCTCTATGTGTCCCCCGTTTTGTCTCCACATGTCCCCCATCACTATGTGTCCCCAGTTTTGTCTCGACGTGTCCCCCGTCACTATGTGTCCCCAGTTTTGTCTCGACGTGTCCCCCGTCTCTATGTGTCCCCAGTTTTGTCTCGACGTGTCCCCCATCTCTATGTGTCCCCAGTTTTGTCTCGACGTGTCCCCCGTCGCTATGTGTCCCCAGTTTTGTCTCGACGTGTCCCCCATCACTATGTGTCCCCAGTTTTGTCTCGACGTGTCCCCCATCACTATGTGTCCCCAGTTTTGTCTCGACGTGTCCCCCATCACTATGTGTCCCCCGTTTTGTCTCCACAAGTGTCCCCCATCTCTATGTGTTTCTGTCTGTATTAAGCTCCTAATAAAATTTTGCGACTTACTCAAAGCTTAACACCTTTGTTCTGTTCACCTTTTCCTGTTCTTTGTTCAAAGCTTAACTCCTTTGTTCTGTTCACCTTTACATGTTCTTTGTTCAAAGCTTAACTCCTTTGTTCTGTTCACCTTTTCATGTTCTTTGTTCAAAGCTTAACTCCTTTGTTCTGTTCACCTTTTCCTGTTCTTTGTTCAAAGCTTAACACCTTTGTTCTGTTCACCTTTTCCTGTTCTTTGTTCAAAGCTTAACACCTTTGTTCTGTTCACCTTTTCCTGTTCTTTGTTCAAAGCTTAACACCTTTGTTCTGTTCACCTTTTCCTGTTCTTTGTTCAAAGCTTAACACCTTTGTTCTGTTCACCTTTTCATGTTCTTTGTTCAAAGCTTAACTCCTTTGTTCTGTTCACCTTTTCATGTTCTTTGTTCAAAGCTTAACACCTTTGTTCTGTTCACCTTTTCATGTTCTTTGTTCAAAGCTTAACTCCTTTGTTCTGTTCACCTTTTCATGTTCTTTGTTCAAAGCTTAACGCCTTTGTTCTGTTCACCTTTTCATGTTCTTTGTTCAAAGCTTAACTCCTTTGTTCTGTTCACCTTTACATGTTCTTTGTTCAAAGCTTAACTCCTTTGTTCTGTTCACCTTTTCATGTTCTTTGTTCAAAGCTTAACTCCTTTGTTCTGTTCACCTTTACATGTTCTTTGTTCAAAGCTTAACTCCTTTGTTCTGTTCACCTTTTCATGTTCTTTGTTCAAAGCTTAACTCCTTTGTTCTGTTCACCTTTTCATGTTCTTTGTTCAAAGCTTAACACCTTTGTTCTGTTCACCTTTACATGTTCTTTGTTCAAAGCTTAACTCCTTTGTTCTGTTCACCTTTTCATGTTCTTTGTTCAAAGCTTAACACCTTTGTTCTGTTCACCTTTTCATGTTCTTTGTTCAAAGCTTAACACCTTTGTTCTGTTCACCTTTTCATGTTCTTTGTTCAAAGCTTAACTCCTTTGTTCTGTTCACCTTTTCATGTTCTTTGTTCAAAGCTTAACTCCTTTGTTCTGTTCACCTTTTCATGTTCTTTGTTCAAAGCTTAACACCTTTGTTCTGTTCACCTTTTCATGTTCTTTGTTCAAAGCTTAACTCCTTTGTTCTGTTCACCTTTTCATGTTCTTTGTTCAAAGCTTAACACCTTTGTTCTGTTCACCTTTTCATGTTCTTTGTTCAAAGCTTAACACCTTTGTTCTGTTCACCTTTACATGTTCTTTGTTCAAAGCTTAACTCCTTTGTTCTGTTCACCTTTTCCTGTTCTTTGTTCAAAGCTTAACTCCTTTGTTCTGTTCACCTTTTCATGTTCTTTGTTCAAAGCTTAACTCCTTTGTTCTGTTCACCTTTTCATGTTCTTTGTTCAAAGCTTAACACCTTTGTTCTGTTCACCTTTTCATGTTCTTTGTTCAAAGCTTAACACCTTTGTTCTGTTCACCTTTACATGTTCTTTGTTCAAAGCTTAACTCCTTTGTTCTGTTCACCTTTTCCTGTTCTTTGTTCAAAGCTTAACTCCTTTGTTCTGTTCACCTTTTCAAAGCTGTTCTTTGTTCAAAGCTTAACACCTTTGTTCTGTTCACCTTTACATGTTCTTTGTTCAAAGCTTAACTCCTTTGTTCTGTTCACCTTTACATGTTCTTTGTTCAAAGCTTAACTCCTTTGTTCTGTTCACCTTTTCATGTTCTTTGTTCAAAGCTTAACTCCTTTGTTCTGTTCACCTTTTCATGTTCTTTGTTCAAAGCTTAACTCCTTTGTTCTGTTCACCTTTACATGTTCTTTGTTCAAAGCTTAACACCTTTGTTCTGTTCACCTTTTCCTGTTCTTTGTTCAAAGCTTAACTCCTTTGTTCTGTTCACCTTTACATGTTCTTTGTTCAAAGCTTAACACCTTTGTTCTGTTCACCTTTTCATGTTCTTTGTTCAAAGCTTAACTCCTTTGTTCTGTTCACCTTTTCTTTGTTCAAAGCTGTTCTTTCACCTTTACATGTTCAAAGCTTAACTCCTTTGTTCTGTTCACCTTTTCATGTTCTTTGTTCAAAGCTTAACTCCTTTGTTCTGTTCACCTTTTCATGTTCTTTGTTCAAAGCTTAACGCCTTTGTTCTGTTCACCTTTTCATGTTCTTTGTTCAAAGCTTAACACCTTTGTTCTGTTCACCTTTGTTCTGTTCACATGTTCTTTGTTCAAAGCTTAACTCCTTTGTTCTGTTCACCTTTTCATGTTCTTTGTTCAAAGCTTAACGCCTTTGTTCCTTTGTTCTGTTCACCTTTTCTGTTCACCTTTACATGTTCTTTGTTCAAAGCTTAACGCCTTTGTTCTGTTCACCTTTTCCTGTTCTTTGTTCAAAGCTTAACACCTTTGTTCTGTTCACCTTTTCCTGTTCTTTGTTCAAAGCTTAACTCCTTTGTTCTGTTCACCTTTTCATGTTCTTTGTTCAAAGCTTAACTCCTTTGTTCTGTTCACCTTTTCTGTTCACCTGTTCTTTGTTCAAAGCTTAACTCCTTTGTTCTGTTCACCTTTACATGTTCTTTGTTCAAAGCTTAACTCCTTTGTTCTGTTCACCTTTACATGTTCTTTGTTCAAAGCTTAACTCCTTTGTTCTGTTCACCTTTACATGTTCTTTGTTCAAAGCTTAACACCTTTGTTCTGTTCACCTTTTCATGTTCTTTGTTCAAAGCTTAACTCCTTTGTTCTGTTCACCTTTTCCTGTTCTTTGTTCAAAGCTTAACACCTTTGTTCTGTTCACCTTTACATGTTCTTTGTTCAAAGCTTAACTCCTTTGTTCTGTTCACCTTTACATGTTCTTTGTTCAAAGCTTAACACCTTTGTTCTGTTCACCTTTTCCTGTTCTTTGTTCAAAGCTTAACACCTTTGTTCTGTTCACCTTTACATGTTCTTTGTTCAAAGCTTAACACCTTTGTTCTGTTCACCTTTTCATGTTCTTTGTTCAAAGCTTAACACCTTTGTTCTGTTCACCTTTACATGTTCTTTGTTCAAAGCTTAACACCTTTGTTCTGTTCACCTTTACATGTTCTTTGTTCAAAGCTTAACTCCTTTGTTCTGTTCACCTTTTCCTGTTCTTTGTTCAAAGCTTAACTCCTTTGTTCTGTTCACCTTTTCATGTTCTTTGTTCAAAGCTTAACACCTTTGTTCTGTTCACCTTTTCATGTTCTTTGTTCAAAGCTTAACACCTTTGTTCTGTTCACCTTTTCCTGTTCTTTGTTCAAAGCTTAACCCTTTCACCGCCAGCCATATTTCAACCAAACATGCCCATTAAATTTACCTGGGTAGAGAACAAAATCCATCTGCAGTATTGGGGATTCTTCTGTGACATATATAAAACAAGGTCTATCCTTACTTCCCAAAACTAAGACAATAGGGTCTTTGGATAATAGACCCCAATTTGTGCCTTTTAGTGACATGGGTGTTAAATCACTGTGGTGCTAAAATGCGACTTTGGCGGTGAAAGGGTTAACACCTTTGTTCTGTTCACCTTTTCCTGTTCTTTGTTTGTGGGGTTTTTAATTTTATTTTTTTTAAATTTTGACAGTTGATAGTCTAAGGCTCACTACCAAACAACTCACCGGGGATCAGTGCGATTTGTCCCCGTCTGTATGTGTCCCTGTCTCTATGTTTATCATAGCCCTATCCCTAACCCAAACACTTGACCTTTAATCCTATCCCTAATCTTAATCCACGGGGACACATAGAGGCGGGGACACATAGAGACGGGACACATAGAGACGGGGACACATAGAGACAGGGACACATAGAGGTGGGGACACACAGAGACAGGGACATAATAATGTAATAGTCTTTACAGCATCATTCAGTTTTTAGTGATTTAAAAAAAAGTTACGGTAGCTGGTTTGCTAAAAAAAAAAAGTACAGTTCCGGGAGTGAAAGTGTTAAGCAACACGGTCACCGCGTAGCGTTGTTATGGTGACAGGATGACCCTCTCTCTGCGCTGGACGCCCACACGTGCCGTCACGTTCTGGAGGAGGCCGTATTGAAGCGACTGGTCAAGCGCAAGAGGACGGTGATCCTGGTGACGCATCACGTGCAGTACTTGCCTCACGCCAGTCAGGTTAGCAGGACATGATATGTTGTTGTTTTTGTTGTTTTCGTTCCCCAGCTTAAACACTCTGGGGGCACACCCAGTGCCATGTGAACATTTCGCACGGCCTTGGGTGGGAAGATTACGTGTATGGCTGCTTTTAAAGGGCCCCGCCACATGGGCAGCCATACTCCGACTTCAGGGGACAGGACATGATATAACATAATATGCCCAATGTATAGAGTATATCTTCTTCGATCGCTCGGACAGCCTTGCCATATTCTTTCTCTTAGTTCCCAGGCCATGCTTAACTCATTCGCATCGCAACGATTTTGAATTATTAATAAAAAAAACTAAACTCACAAATCACTCCAGCCATACACACAAACAAAACATACATAAACAAAAGGAGAAATGAAAGAAGATTACAGGTTTTTTTACTTCAGGTTTAGACATAGGGAAGTGCTAGATCAGACTTTTTTTTATGTAGACTTTATATAGAAAATACTCTCCACACCGATAAGTGGTAGATCTGACTTTGTTTTATGTAGACTTTATATAGAAAATACTCTCCACACCGATTGGTGACCCCACAACAAACCACTACAAAAGCAAAGTCGGAGGCAAAATTGTGTTCTAAGGGAGCGAAGCAAGTTTAGAAGTGACCAAACATGGTGTGCACACACATTTACTTCCCTTGAAGCAAATGCATCAAATTGACAGCTACCTATTAATTCCGGATCATCCCAACATCCCAAAGCACTTGAACACTATGGTACAAATGCACCAGCTAGGGATGAGGACATTACGTGTGTGACCATTTTTGAACGAGTTAAATCATCAGAGCAGTCCTGAAGGTGAAGTCTGCTGCCTTCCTCTGTGCTTCGGTGGGTCCCCAGAGTTCCTTTTGAAGCACCATGCCCTTCAGCCATATGTCCTGTCATATGGGTGCAGATGCGTCATATTGCCATTGTGCGCCTAACTATTTCTACACCTGTCCGATTTCAGCTGGTTTGGATTCAGAATGTCGCTATCTTAGGAAGGTTGCCTCCACTGCTGATGGGTCCCTCCTGCCCATCGTGGCTTTGAAATCAAGAGTTTTCCTTCTCCTTGATGGACTGCCTGCTATATATTGCTAGCCCTTAACCCTTTTGCCGCCAACCTTAAAAAACTTCCTGATCGCTTCTCGGCCTTTTGGCTAAGACAGTGATTCAGGAACATACATTTTTGTTTATACCCTGGTTGGTTTGTTCAGCCCGTCGTACATGGCGAAAGCCGATACGCGACGTTAAACTGAACTTCCATCCTTTCGCCGCCAGCCATTTTTTAGCCAAAAAATGCCGTTGAAGTTAACGGGGTAGAGAAATAAATTATCAGCATTATTGGGAATTCCACTGTGACATCTATAACACTAGGTCTATCCTTACCTCCCAAAATCAAGAAAATGGGGTCTTCAGATAACAAGCCCTGATTTGTTGCCTTTTAGAGACATGGGCGTTAAACCGTTGTGGTGCATAAATGCGACGTTGGCGGTGAAAGGGTTAAAATGTTGAATCATATTTACCTTTTACGAGTCAAAGTAAGAATGACACGCATACACGTGTGCCAGATATTTGGAGTGTAAGAGACTTTTTTGTTTCAGTTTGGATCCCTGCAATGTAAATAATGGTATGTTTTATCAGTTGATGTGTGATTTAAGATAACGAGGGTTATTGAAAACCTGACACGCATACACGTGTGCCAGATATTTGGAGTGTAAGAGACTTTGTTTCAGTTTGGATCCCTGCAATGTAAATAATGGTATGTTTTATCAGTTGATGTGTGATTTAAGATAACGAGGGTTATTGAAAACCTGACACGCATACACGTGTGCCAGATATTTGGAGTGTAAGAGACTTTGTTTC
>CM065702.1:49341926-49361926 GCA_017654935.2 Phymorhynchus buccinoides | reverse complement strand
GAAAGATATTAGTAGATGACAGTAAGTAAAGGGAAAAGGCAGAGTCAAAAAGAGAGTGACTGATTACGTGTTTGATGCAGTGGGTTTTTTTTTTTTACTCTGTTGTTTTCAGTCCCAGCTGAGCGTGCCAGGAGTGGTGATCAACTCTCGCAAGATGTCCCAGATGTTACATACACATATGCATGCACACACGCACTCTGATTAACTTGACATGCCTGCAACTGTAGCTCCCTGTGCTGTTTTCAGTCCCAGCTGAGCGTGCCGGGTGTGGTGATCAACTCTCGCAAGATGTCCCAGATGTTACATACACATATGCATGCACACACGCACTCACAGAGAAACGCCTTAACTCCCACTTGTTCTCTGATTAACTTGACATGCCTGTAACTGTAGCTCCCTGTGCTGTTTTCAGTCCCAGCTGAGCGTGCCGGGTGTGGTGATCAACGCTCGCAAGATGTCCCAGATGTCACACATGTCCCACAAATACTGTAACTCCCTGTGCTGTTTTCAGTCCCAGCTGAGTGTGCCGGGTGTGGTGATCAACGCTCGCAAGATGTCCCAGATGTCACACATGTCCCACAAATACTGTAACTCCCTGTGCTGTTTTCAGTCCCAGCTGAGTGTGCCGGGTGTGGTGATCAACGCTCGCAAGATGTCCCAGATGTCACACATGTCCCACAAATACTGTAACTCCCTGTGCTGTTTTCAGTCCCAGCTGAGTGTGCCGGGTGTGGTGATCAACGCTCGCAAGATGTCCCAGATGTCACACATGTCGGTCATGACGGAGTGCAGCAACGAGGAACAGGCGGAGGAGGAGGGAGAGGAGGAGAAAGAAAACGCAGGTACGTCTGCAAGAAAGAAGAAAGTTTTTTGGTGTTTTTTTTTCGTATTTGGTGCTTCTTTATAGTCACAGAGGCATCTCTGTGAAATTCGGGTTGCTCCCACATGGAGAGCACTTCACAGCCAGAGGCGCGCCACCCTCTTCTTTTTTTATATATTTTTTTATTTGCATGCGATTTTTGTGTGACTGATGAGGAAGGAAGGGGGGGGGGTAAATGTTGACCAAATGACAACTTTTTTGTTGCCACTGGGTTTAACGTGTGCTAAGTGCATGGGCACACAGGACCTCGGTTTATCGTCTCGTCCGAAAGACTACACGTTCAGACCGTAAGGCCTAGTGCAAAGTGAGAGGAAAAATCCCCTGTACCCAGGTTCGTACTCGAGTTTACTTGACTCGAAGCGAACACGCTACCACTGTGCCACTCTACACCTACACTCTACAGTGGAGCCTCCCTTATAAGACCTTCAAAAAATCATCCAAAATGAGGTCTTATAAGGGAGATCATTTTAATACTGACAAAGAAGGGCAATGTCTCAGAGAAGTAGGTCTTATATGGGAGGGAGTCTTATAAGGTATTATTATTAGGTATTAGGTACTTTATAGTCACAGAGGCGTCTCTGTGAAATTCGGGTTGCTCCCACCTGGAGAGCGCGTCGCAGCCAGAGGCGCGCCACCCAATTGTTTTTTTGGGGGTGGGTTTTTTTTGCATGCAATTTTTGTCACTGATGAGGGGGGGGTGTAATTTTTTTACCAAATGACAACTTTTTTTCGTTGCCACTGGGTTTAACGTATGCTAAGTGCATGGGCACACGGGACCTCGGTTTATCGTCTCATCCGAAAGACTCCACGTTCAGACCGTTAAGGCCTAGTGCAGAATGAGAGGAAAAAAATCCCCTGTACCCAGGTTCGAACTCGGGTTTACTTGACACGAGGCGAACGCGATACCACTGTGCCACTCTACACCACAAGGAGGTTCTACTGTACCCGTTTTTGAGTTCAATGATTTCCGCTGTAAGCAGACAGCATGTTTGTTCTCCTTCAATACTAGGGATCATTACGTTGTTGTTGTTGGTTTTTTCCCCTAACGGCAGATGCAGCGGACGAGAAGGGGCGCATGATCAAGCAGGAGCACAGGGAGACGGGGGCGGTGGACCTGTCGGTGTACCTGCGCTACTTCAAGGCCTGCTCGGTCACCCTGTGCCTGGTCAGCCTGCTTTTCCAGCTGCTCTACCACGCCATGCTGGTCAGCGCCAACTACTGGCTCACCCTCTGGTCAGGGGCCTCGGACGCCCAGTTGAGAAATCGCTCGCGGTTCGGTGATGGTGATGGTGGGGGTGGGGGTGTGCAAGCGTACGTCAGTGCGGGGAACGGAAATGGAAACGGCAGTGGTGGTGGTAGCGTGCTGGTCATGCCGAATGTGACGCTGCTGCCTTCTTCATCTTCGCCCTCTGATGAGCAACAGGTGAGACAGAGTGTTTTGTTTGTTTATTTAAGAAAATGTATATAGCACTTCACCTTTAAGCTCTAAGCGCTTTACAATTGCACTAAAATGATTCATATTAAAAACAACCCCTTACATATCTATAGCCCCCCCCCCTATCCTTCACATTCTTACACACACACACACACACACACATACGCACGCACATACACACACACACACATGCGCACACAAACAAATATGTACATATTTAACTAAATATAGATAAAATTTTTTAAATATACATCATAAAATAACAATTTACAATCAGATTACATTAAAAAATCAATTTTCAATTTACATAAGCAAGTTGCACATTCACAATGACTGCAACAGTAAAGTATACATATAGGTACACACAAGGTTCACAAACATAAAAAAAAAAAGACAAACACGCTCATAAAAGCAAATTAAGACATTCACGTATTCACCGCACTCACGGGTTTATAACCGACAAGAAAAAAAAAAGATTTAACACTGGTGGTGGTGTTGTGAACGTACCCTGGCTAAAAGACTCATGGGATCATCCCAACAGCGGAAGCACTTGAACACTACAGTACAAATGCACCAGCTAGGGATGAGAACATTACGCGTGTGACCGTTTTTGATTACCCCGCCACATGGGCAGCCACACTCCGTCTTCGGGTTAGGTGTGTGTGTGTGTGGTGTGTTCAGCTTTTGTGCGACTTTTGTTTTAAGGGGAATATTTATGGAGTGAAACAATGATGATGTCTTTCGTTTTGCATTATAGATCTGTGGGGGGGGGGAGCAAAAAAACCGGAAATCGGAAGTCTGTCTTAACAGACGTGTATGCTGACTATAATTATGCTTGTAATTTTGCTCTTTCATCCATAATCTCTCTTTTTCATTTTTTCAATTCCCATACCTGAAAGTGCCTTCTGCAGCCCCTAGACCCCCGCTTTTCAGGGTTTTTTTCTTCATTTTTCCAATTCCCCTGCCTGAAAGTGTTGACAACGAGTGTTGGTTCCTGTCAACAGGACCGCCTTCGACGTCCAGTACTACCTGAAAGTGTTGACAATGCGTGTTGTTTCCTGTCAACAGGACAGCGCCTTCGATGGCCAGTACTACCTGATGGTGTTGACAATGCGTGTTGTTTCCTGTCAACAGCACAGCGCCTTCGACGGCCAGTACTACCTGATGGTGTTGACAATGCGTGTTGTTTCCTGTCAGCAGGACAGCGCCTTCGACGGCCAGTACTACCTGATGGTGTACGTCATCCTCTCCTCCCTGAAAGTGTTGACAACGCGTGCTGTTTCCTGTCAACAGGACAGCGCCTTCGACGGCCAGTACTACCTGATGGTGTACGTCATCCTCTCCTCCCTGAAAGTGTTGACAATGCGTGTTGTTTCCTGTCAACAGGACAGCGCCTTCGATGGCCAGTACTACCTGATGGTGTACGTCATCCTCTCCTCCCTGAAAGTGTTGACAATGCGTGTTGTTTCCTGTCAACAGGACAGCGCCTTCGACGGCCGGTACTACCTGAAAGTGTTGACAATGCGTGTTGTTTCCTGTCAACAGGACAGCGCCTTCGACGGCCAGTACTACCTGATGGTGTACGTCACCCCCTCCTCCCTGAAAGTGTTGACAATGAGGTGTTGTTTCCTGTCAACAGGACAGCGCCTTCGATGGCCAGTACTACCTGATGGTGTATGTCACCCTCTCCTCCCTGAAAGTGTTGACAATGCGTGTTGTTTCCTGTCAACAGGACAGCGCCTTTGATGGCCAGTACTACCTGATGGTGTACGTCACCCTCTCCTCCCTGTCCGTGGTGGCTGCTTTCCTGGCAACGTTTGTCGTCCTCATCTCCGGAACCTACGGAGGGAAAGTGCTCTATCTGAGCATGCTGAGGAATGTCATGCGTCTGCCCATGAGGTGGGTGAGAGAACGAACGAGCGGACGAACGAACGAAACTTTTTTTTATTGAGGGAAAAAGAGTAAGCACACAGTGGGCTGTTTTTTTTTTACATCTTGCCCTCAAACAAACATGCAAATAAATTCAAATATTCGCACACAGAGAGAGAGAGAACACTGAACACTGAAAAACTTTATTTAATAAGGATAAAGATTTTAGAGAGACAGAAAGGAGAAGAAGAGAGAGGGGTGGAGGGGGTGGGTGAAGAGAGAGAGAGAGAGTGTGTGTGTATTCCTAATGGGGTTTAGTGATGTTTGGGAAAGGTGGAAGAAAAGAAAGGTGTGTGTGTGTGTTTGTATGTACATGCTTGCTTGTGTACTTGTGTGTTGTTTGTGACTCGTGATTGCAAGAAATGACATTTAGGGAATGTCAGATCGGGATGGGGACATTGACTTTCTACGTACGTGTTTTGTTGTTTGTTTTTGTTAATTAACTCGTACCACTTTCGTTTTTGCAGATTCTTTGACACAAATCCTAGTGGGAGGATAATCAATCGTTTTTCTTCCGATATCATCGCCATTGATCAGGTATGGTTAATTAGCATTGATAGAGACACAGTCTTATGGGATAGGTAGTACCGGTAATACAAATGTCGCATTGCATGTCGGGTCAATATATTTCTGTATACTTCAGATACTTCAGAGCGGTCGAAGAAGAAGAAGGAGAAGTTATGTTTCTCACATGCACACTCTACATGGAACACAGACATACACACTGTGCTTCACACTGTGGCTGCCTAACCCCGTCAACAGTGTTGTACTGGAGATTGAAAAGTGGTAGGACAAACTGTCCTGAGGCAAGAGAAATCAATGGCTCCCCCCCACCTGCATGCGCATCTCGACCCTTCCAACGGAAGTGTCGCCATCTTAGTCAGATTTGTGTGTAAACAGCATCGATCTGGCATTTTTCAAACAAAGTTACTGACTAAGATGGCGGTCTCCCATAATATGGCACGCTCCTTGTGGCCGGATATGACGACACGTGGGTACAAACCATAGGACAATGTCCTGGCTCTTGCAGAAATCAATAAGACAAAGCGTGCCAGTGTTAAAAAATAGTTGATCAGACATTTGTCCTGGCAAGGGAGAACACAATAGGGACATTTTACATTTTAATACAGTGGAACCTCCCTTCTAAAAGAAACACATTATAAGACTCCCTCCCACATAAGACCTACATTGATCAGTCAGTTGTTCTGTGTTTTGATGTGATGATGATAGTAAAACAGTGGTTCATTGATACAAATTAAATTTTTTTTAAAGACCTACTTCTCTGAGACATTGCCCTTCTTTGTAAGTATTAAAATTACCTCCCTTATACAACTCCCTCCCTTATAAGACCTCATTTGGGATGATTTTTGAAGGTCTTATAATAAGGGAGGTTCCACGGTAGGTCAATGGCCTATGACCGGGGCCTCGGGACATCACTGATTGGCCCATGGTTATGGGGCTGTGGGTGGATGTCTCGTGCCTCCATAACGGGGAGTTGGACGACCCCGCCCCCCCTTCCATGAGTCTCCCTGTGGGGATACCGGGGGATCTTTCGTAAAAATAGTTCCCCTACCTTCTGTAAGTTCTGTGCTTGTAACTTCCTATAATCTGTCACCCTCTTTGACTCTGCCTTTTCTGTCATCTACTATCTCTCTGACTTAGTGACCCATTCTCCTGCCTTTAAAAAATCAAAAAAATCTTCCAACTAATTTTTCTCCTTTGAGCTCCTCCGAAATCAGAATGTGTTGGCTTTGTGTGCTAGCCGGGGGGGAAACCAGTGAAAACTGAAAACGGACACATACGTACTTTACCCATTATGGCCTTTTGTCAAAACTGAAAATGAGACACATACGTACTTTACCATTATGGCCTTTTGTCAAAACTGAAAATGGACACATACGTATGACGGCCCCATTATGGCCTTTTGCATCAAAACTGAAATATATGGACACATACGTACTATTACCTTTTCATTATGGCCCTTTTGTCCAAACTGAAAATGGACACATACGCGACTTTACCCATTATGGGCCTTTTGTCAAAACTGAAAATGGACACATACGTACTTTACCGATTATGGCCTTTTGTCAAAACTGAAAATGGACACATACGTACTTTACCCATTATGGCCTTTTGTCAAAACTGAAAATGGACACATACGTACTTTACCCATTATGGCCTTTTGGCCTGGGAACTCAGAAGAAGAAGAGAAAGAACCCTGTGCAAGTCACGTGATATTCGTTGCGAGCTCGCTTTTGAGGCAGATCAAAACGCTAGCCAAACTATCGGCGAACGAAGGTATTTCTCAGGACCGTTTTTACCGAGTTGTGCGAACAGCTACGATCGTTGCTCTCTCTTGTGAAGCGGCCCCCTGTACAGTGGAAGCTCCCTTATAAAACCTCCAAAAAACATCCAAAATGAGGTCTTATAAGGGAGGGGTCTTATATGGGAGGTAATTTTAATGCTTACAAAGATGGGCAATGTCTCAGAGAAGTACGTCTTATATGGGAGGGAGAATGAAATTTAACCCCTTCACTGCCAGAGGAAAACATAGAAATTATCGATTTTTTTTAATTATAAAGTTTAAAACAAATCTGTTAGACTCAATCTGAGAAAATGGTCTAGAGATATATCCTTTCTGGCTTATCTAAGCCAAAAAAACATCATCCCAGGCTTATGACATCATAAGTTATGACATCAACAATGACATCATTAAGTATGAGACCGTCTCGTAGCCAGGCAGGGAAGAGGTTAAAAGCTTTACGTCCTCTCGACCTGGGAAGGCACATATGGGATGCATTATACAGGAGGGAGTCTTATAATGGGAAGTCTTATAATAATAAGAATAACTAGCGCAACGCCTAGTACTGGCAATGCACCGTACTGGTAACGCCACGTACTGGTTTTGCCGGGTCCGCGAAAAGGTGAAGCGGCGTATAGCGCGCGCATTTCTGAACCGATTCGCTTCCGGTTTGGCACACCGATAGTCACCGTCCCCGGTCATCTACCTGCCAAATTTGAAGGCAATCGGTCCAGAAATGCCGGAGATACGGGCGCCGAGAGTCCGGCGGATACGCGTTGCGCGTATTTGCCAAACCGCGCAAATGACACGGCCGCCTCGGTTGCCGTTGCCATCGCCCCGTTAGGGCTCACAGCAAATTTGAAGCGATTCGGTCAAAAAACGGCGGAGTTATAAGGCCCGTTTTGTGTTTCAGACACACAGACAGACACACACACGGACACTTGGCTTTTTACTATATGATGAGGAAAATGTATATAGCGGGAGGTCCCCCTGTACGTACTTCACACAGTGGCTGCCTAACCCCGTGGCGTCTCTGCTCACAGAAACTGGCGGGGTTCCTGGAGAACCTGCTGCGTTGCATCCTGTACTGCCTGTCGGCGGTCATTCTCAACGCGGTGATCACCCCCTGGTTCGTGCTGGCTGCCCTCCCCCTGGCCCTCGTCTACTACCTCCTGCAGAGGTTCTTCCGCAGCTCCAGCAGGTAACCAAAGGGTTATGGGGGGGTAGGGGAAATGGGGGCAAAGAGTTCAAGGGGTTAGGGGAAATTGGGGCCCTCATATGCTACCTCCTGCAGAGATTCTTCCGCAGCTCCAGCAGGTAACCAAAGGGTTAATAGGGGTAGGGGAAGAGGGGGCAAAGAGTTCAAGGGGTAGGGGAAATGGGGGGTAAAAAAGTTCAAGGGGTAGGTGGAAATGGGGGCAAAGGGTAAAAGGGGGTAGGGGAAATGAAATGAGGACAAAGAGTTTCAGAGGGTAAAGGAGGGGGGGTGGGTGGGCAGAGGGTAGGGGAAAGGGGGGCAAAGAGTTCAGGGGGCAGAGGAAAGGGGGGGCAAAGAATTCAGAGGGTAAAGGAGGGGGGGGCAAAGAATTCAGGGGGTAGGGGAAAGGGGGGCAAAGAGTTCAGAGGGTAGGGGAAAGGGGGGCAAAGAGTTCAGGGGGTAGGGGAAAGGGGGGCAAAAGAATTCAGAGGGTAAAGGAGGGGGGGGGGGCAAAGAGTTCAGGGGGTAGGGGAAAGGGGGGCAAAAGAGTTCAGAGGGTAGGGGAAAAAAGGAGGGCAAAGAGTTCGGGGAGGGGGGAGGGGACAAAGAGTTCAGAGGGTAGGGGAAAGGGGGGCAAAGAGATAAGGGGGGGTAGCAGAAATTGGACCAAAGAGTTCCAGGGGTAGGGGTTATGGGGGACAAAGAGTTCAGGGGGTAGGGGAAATGTGGGGAAAGGGGTAGGGGAAATGGGAGCAAAGACATCAGGTGGTAGGGGAAAAGAGGGCAAAGAATTCAGGGGGTAGGAGAAATGGGGACAAAGAATTCGGGGGTAGGGGAAATGGGGGCAAAAGCATGGATGCTACTGTGTCAAGTAACTATGGCAGGTT
Organism: Phymorhynchus buccinoides; assembly: GCA_017654935.2. Taxonomy (NCBI): domain Eukaryota; kingdom Metazoa; phylum Mollusca; class Gastropoda; order Neogastropoda; family Raphitomidae; genus Phymorhynchus; species Phymorhynchus buccinoides. The sequence continues at coordinate 49,353,295 of CM065702.1, read as the reverse complement.
GGTTAATGTGGGTTTGCTTTAATTTCAGAATGTCAAATTCTTACTTAACATGCTTAGGACATGCCAGGTGAACATATGCTATTTAGTGAGGCGTTGGTATTTTCTTTGTTCGCTCAGACAGTTTCCTATCATATGAGCGTAGATGCGTCATGCTGCCGTTATGTGCCTAACTAAGAAATAGGCCCAGCATGTCCGACTTCGGCTAAAGAAATCTTTGTAAGAATTTATAGAAAAAAGGCAGGAGAATGAGACCAGTAAAAGATAGAAAGATAGCAGATGACAGTAAGCAAAAGAAAAAGGCAGAGTCAAAGAGAGTGATAGGAATAGAGGAAGTTACAAGCACAAAACTTCCAGAAGGTGGGGGAACTATTTGTGCGAAAGACCCCCCCGGTATCCCTACTGGGGGGGGGGGGGGATGCATTGGTATGAAACCCAGTGCATCACATGGCAGTTTTGGGCGTCAGTGACACACATAGGTCCATCATACAAATCAACACTGGATTTTGTAGAGAAAATGTACACATGCAAACCGTAAGAATGGTACCGTATTTTACAGACTATCAGGCGATGCTTTTTTCCCCAGAAATGAGATCCGACTGCGCCTTATAATATTACTTGATCTTCTTCTTCTTTTTCGTCTGCGGTTCCCATGGCATATGGCCATAATGCGGTGAGGTACATAGTGTTTCCCGGTTTTCAAGTTTTCAATCGTTCTTCCCGCTGCCTAGAGCCGACACATTACGATTTCGGAAGAAGACTCACAGCGAGAAAAATTATTTGGAAGATGTTTTGAAAAAAGGCAGGAGAATGGGCCAATAAGTCAGAAAGATGGTACCGGTAGATGATAGAAAGCAAAGGGAAAAGGCAGAGTCAGCAGGAGAGTGGCAGATTAAGTAAGTGAAGTTTTCAAGTCACTAAGAACTTCGCAGAAGGTGGGGGAACTATTTTATATAGTAGGCGATCACACAGCCCCCCACCCCCAACCCCCACAACAAAAAAAAGGTACAAAAGGAAAAAAAAAAACCCAAGAAGACCCCCCCCCCCTCCCAGTATCCCCACAGGGAGAGACTCGTGGAGGGGGGCGCGTGGATGCAATGAGGGCTCATCCACGCCCCACTGGCCCCTTCTGGGACTGATAATACAGTAAGAAAATAGAATAACACCATCTGAATTTTGTGTTGAATTTGGGGGGTGCGCCTTATAATCCCCAAAATACATGTATATCGGTCGGTGAAATTCAAAAAACCTTGTATCTTTTTCTTTCTTCTTTCGCAATTTTGGTGGCTATGCCACTCTTGGACATGTGTTGATTTGTTTGTATGTATGTTGTCCTCTCCACCATTGTTTTAGTGTACTGTGTGGGTGGAGGGTCATAATGGCGAACTTGGCACATTCTTTTTGGTTTCTGACCGCAAGCACTGCTAGGTGAATGGTATCCGTAATCAATCTTTGGTGGAGGGGAGTTAATTAGAAAAATAGAGAGTAATTACCCTTTGTTCAATTTTCGTCAATTTTGGTAGTTTTGAGAAAAGTGAAAAAAAAAGTTTTAAAATGTAACCGCTGTTTAATACCATAATTGATTACAACTATCGATGAATATGTTGTTCAAGGACATTGGCAAGTTTTAGTCCTGCATTTTGTTAAAAAAATTAACTTCTTTTTTTTTTTTAATACTTGAAAAGAACGAAGATACGAGGTTTTTATCCTTAATTAGATCTGAATTTGGGACTTGCAAGTTTTTCTTCAATTCAATACACAACCTCATTTGCCCAAGATAGAAAGTCGTTAGAGATACGAGCTTTTTGGTGGAAAGTGGCAGGGAAAATTAGAGATCTGACTATGTATCTAAAAAAAATGGGAATTAAAAAAATTGAGATACAGGTCGACCCCGCTCACGTAACTGGCCCTCTGGGGGAGGGGGGAATTACGAGAAACGCTCCCCTCTTTTATGACTGAAATATTGAATGAGCGGTGACTCGTTTTTTCTTTTTCCTTCTAACCTTTAACTTTTGCCGTCCTCATTTACGACTCCACCCCCTCTAACTAGACAACCCGCGTTTTGCGACCGGGTGAACCATCTTGTTGATTTTATTTAGCTATACGAGCCGATGGCAACACATTCTGGGACAATTATCAGATCCGCAAAAAAAAAAAACTGATATCTATCGCTTCTCAGTCACTCACTGTAGGACGAAGCTCTCTTCTCTCTCATCGCTTCCTTCAGCCGGGCCTCAGTTCAAGACGCCGACGCACAACTGGGTAGGTACCACTGTTGTTAGGTCAATCCTCGGTCTCGCAAAAACGAAGAAACCGTTTCTTCATGCCGACAACTGAAGAATTTAATTTCCAGGTGTGCGATATCACGATCTGACCACTAAATGTCACGCACTTTATATGGCACATGTGTCATCACTGAGCAGCTTTTATGATCAAAGTTTGAAACTGAACGGGGATGGGAGTATCGCGATCTCACGTGTCGATCACATTTAGCGAACATCTGTGGGCACACATAGGTCCTAAATGCGGAAGTCAACTCGCAAAGTTGAAACTAGGTGATCGGTCCACACTCCATAAGTTGGAACTTTGGAACTCAGTGAATGGTCTCACTTTACAAAAATAAATAAGTTGAAAAGCAGCTAAGCAGCTCCTTTCCGTTATCAAACTGATAAATCAGCGTTAGTGCATGCACTGAAACACTCACTGAATGCAAACAACTCACAAAATCCGATAAATGAAAGCAGCTGGCGCATTAACATTTGCCGTGATTTCGTATTTGCGGTGTGTGCGGCGCCATTTTGTCAGCCGAGTTGTATGCGCGGTAAAAGTTCCGTGTGTGCAAACTGTGATTGAAAATGAACTGCCAGAGCGTAAAAATGGCGAAAATTAGGTCTGTACTGCTGTTATGTGTAGTTTGTGTGTGAGTGCAACACGGGCCGCGAGCACACTTTCCGTTTTACTAAACTTTTAGCCCGTTTTCGCTCGTTTTCAGTATAGTATAGCTAGTTCGCGCGATGTTTTTCATTCAAGAATGACGGAGAAAGTGGGCATGTTTTAAGTTTTAGTGTAATGCATTTGCTGGTGGCGTCATATAGGCGGTGTAGTGAGTCACTGAGGTGCATTGTTTTGGTCACACCTCCTGATTTAAAGACAGACCCCCCTCTTTTACGAGCGGCGATTTTTTCCGCGATTTTTTGAAGGTCTAGTAAAAGAGGGGGTCGACTGTAGGCAAGGTTTTTAAATTTCATTCATTCATAAATTTCACCGCGATATAGAGAATGAAGGCTTAAATATAAAAAAGGAATGCACCACGAGGAAATAATTTTGTTGTTGAAATCTTTGTTTCCTGGTTTCAGAGAGCTTCAGCGTCTGGACAGCGTGACCAAGTCGCCCATCTTCTCCACTTCTCAGGAGGACCCTGTCAGGGCTTTTGCAGACCATCAGGGCCTTCAGGTGAAGAGCCGCCCTCTTTCTGTGTCCACACGCACACCACAGTCATGTGCTTCTCTCAGGCTTTGCGTCTCGAATCAATCACACAACCCCATTCTCAGAGACCCTTCAGGGCTGCAGACCATCAGGGCAATTCAGGTGAAGAGCCGCCTCTCTCTCTTGTGTCCACACACACACCACCAGTCATGTGCTTCTCTTCGGCTATGCGTCTGAATCAAATCCACAATCCCACTTCTCAGAGACCCTGTCAGGGGCTTTGCAGACAATCAGGGCCTTCAGGTGAAGAGCCGCCTCCTCTCTATGTGTCCACACAACACCACAGTCACGTGCTTCTTCGCAGGCTCATGAGTCTGAATCAATCACACAACCCCACTTCTCAGAGACCCTGTCAGGGCTGACAGACCATCGGGCCTTCAGGTGAAGAGCCCGCCTCTCTCTGTGTCCACACACACACCACAGTCACCTGCTGCTTCTCTTCAGGGTATGCGTCTGAATCAATACCACAATCCAACTTCCTCAGAGGACCATGTCAGGCTGCAGACATCAGGGCCTTCAGGTGAAGAGCAGCCCGTCTCTCTGTGTCCACACACAACACGTCATGGATTGCTCCTGCCTTCAGGATGTCCTGAAATGACAAGATTCTTTATTGCCTGGAGCCAGCGTCGCCGGATATGAGAATTTGAGAAGCAACGAATTTCCTATTTAACACACTTTTATTAGTTTTTGCATGTACTAGAACATAAAAGAAATTAGTACAGATAAATATTTACATGCCTTTTCACCAGGAAACTTATATTTTTAGGATGTTAAGTTAAGTTATTAACTGGGCGGCCCTGCCTTGCAGGATTTTTTTGATTGCAGGAGCACCCTGCACGTGTGTGCTTCTTTCGGCTATGCGCCTTGAATCCATTACACAATCACCGTTATGACTAGAACACCAAGGCTACATAAATATTGTATGTTCTGCTGTTATGCGGGGATGGATTTAGCCATGGCAAGCTCCTAGCCATAACACATCAGTCCAAATTCCTCCGAAGAGTCGTGAGTGTGGCTGCCACGTGGCGGGGTCATTCCCCCCTAATGACGGTCAACACAAATAATGTTTGCATCCATAGCTTGTACCATAGTGTTCAAAGTGCTCGGCGATGTTGGGATGACCCCTTGATCTTTAAGCCAAGGGAACGACCAGACAACGACAAACAGTTATTGTTGTCTTAAGGTAAAGAGATTCATTGCTGTCGGCATGCACTTTATAAACCGACAAGGAACAACGTCAGCATTGAGGAAAGACTTTGTACGTATGAAAATTAACTAACAGGTCCAACCAGATGGAAATAGTAAACGTAAGCAGGTCAAGTAACTATTACAGTAAATTTATACACCACACAGGCGCACGCGCACGCACGCACACCACATACAACACACACACACACACACAACACACACACACACACACACACACACACACACACACACACAGAGAATTTAAACTTGGCCAACAGATTTATGGCAAATCAGCAGTATCAGCAAACAATCTGCACACAAACCACACACACAACACACACACACACCACACACAAGATTTCAAGAAGTTTAATCTTGACCCCTTTTGGAGCATGGAGGATACAAAACAGTATAACACAAAATAAAACTCAATCAAAACCGCAATAATTTCAAAAGTAAACAGCGAAATGTCAGTTTTTGGTGAGCAGTGGAAAGAAACACTCTTTTAAATTATCTTTCCAAATTTTAGAAATTTACTCTAAATTTAAAATATACGTGCCTTTTTGAAACAGACCCACAGAATTGAAAACTTACTCATACACACACACACACACACACACTCACACAGTCAGAATAAATGAATCAAAAGCATAAAAGTGATTCAGTAAAAAAAAATCTACATTGGCATCTGTCTTCAGGTCAGGTTTTAACTCCCTAGAGAATTCTTTACACCGTTGGCAAGAAAGCAACATGCATTTCCCAGAGCGCTTTGCGGATATTTCTTCTCTTCTTTTTCTCGATCGCTCAGACAGTTTCCTTGTCAATTATGAATGCAGGAGCGTCATGCTGCCTAACTAAGAAACAAGTTGGCTGGGGCAAAGTCCGACTTCAGCTGAGGAAACTCTTGTTTGAAAAGGGTTTCTTGAAGCAAAAAAGGCTGGAGAAGGGGACCGGTAAGCAAAAAGCCTATATGTTCAAAGAGTGATAAACTTCGCAGCTACACACCTTGCAAAGAATGAAGCCAACTTTCTCACTCCCACCTGGAAGTGAAACGGTGGAAGGTGGAAGTTCTAGTGTTGTTGTAAGGCAGGAGTGAGTAACAATGATCCCAGCTGTAGTGGTAGGTGAAAGTGGTGGGAGTTAAAAACGGCTTTCCCCCCCCAGTCACCTGCAGAGTGTGAGCTCTTTGTATATTCAGGCTTTTTGATGATGGAAGCAAAGGAGAAAAGGCAGAGTCAAAGAGATAAAAGATTAGAGGAAAGTTACAAGCACCAGAATTTCCAGAAGAATGGAACCATTATTCAAAAGGACCTCCCAGTATCCCACGGGGGTGGGGGGTGGGGGTATTGTTTGGAATGAATGTTTTTTTAACTCTTGCAGGGTGGGGCGTGAGTTGTGGCGTCGTGGCCATGCAGGCACGACACGAAAGGTCACCCCCTTCATCTTCCTCCACACTGCTAACGCTGGCTGGGAGTGAGACTGGTAAGTGTGTGTGTGTTGTGTTGTATGTGAGGGTGTGTTGTGTGCGTGTGTGTGATCACAACGAACATCACCATTATATCTTTCCTCCACACTTGCTAACGTGGAGGGGAGTGAGACTGGTAAGTTGTGTGTGTGTGTTGTGTTGTCTGTGTGTGAAGTGTGATCGTGTGTGTGTGTGCTACGTGGTGTGTGTGTGTGTGTGTGATGATCGACACCGAATGTCACCCCCTTCATCTTCCGCACATGCTAACGCCCTGGCCGGGAGTGAGACTGGTAAGGGGTGCGTAGTGTGTGTTGTCGTTTGTCTGTGTGTGTGTGTGTCGCGATAGACACGAACGTCACCCCCTTCATCTTCCTCCCACACTGCTACCGCTGGCTGGGAGGTGACGGAATGACTGGTAAGTGTTGTGTGTATGATGTTGTGTTGTTGTGTTGTGTGTGTCTAGTGAGGTGTTGTGTTGTGTTTGTGGCTCTGTGGTGTGTGTGTCTCTCTGTGTGTCAGTTCGTGTACTGTTCTGTGTCTCTGTGATTGTGGTGTCTCTGTGTCTGTGTTGAGTGTGTCTGTGTGTCAGTGTTTGTGACTGTGGTCTCTGTGGATTGTGTGTGTCTAATGTGTGTGAGTGTGTTGGTCTCGGTTTGTTTTTGTGTGTGGTGTGCGTCTCACAGGTCTGTGTGTGTGTGTGTGCGTGCGTGGGTATTGGTGTTTGGTATTACTTTCTCGTCAGACACGTGAAATTTCAGGCAGATCCCACTAGCACACGATTAAACCCAGTGCAAACGAAAAAGTTGTCATTGGTCAAAAATGTAAACACCCATCCTTCCTCTCATCAGTCACACAAAATCGGATGCAAATTTTGGAGCCAGCGCCTCTGCTGCGACGTGCTCCCAGGTGGGAGCACCCAAATTTCACAGACGCCTCTGTGACTATTAAGTTACCAACTGGACCTAATTACCACCTGGAGAGCATGGGCTGCTTAGTGCAGTGCAGCAGGTTTTTGTTTGCTTGCGTGTTTTAATTTTGGGGGGTGTTTGTACTGCGACGAAGGGAAGGAGGGAGGGAGATAAATTTAACCAACTGACAACTTCTTTGTTGCAATTGGGTTCTTTGACGCGCTCGTAGTGGCCACCGGTGTAGAGTGGCACATGGTAACGCGTTAACCTCGGTCAAGTAAACCCGAGTTCGAACCCGAGTCAGGGGATTTTTCTCTCACCTTTTGCACTAGCCTTGCGTATGAAAGGGGAGTTTTCAGATGAGACGATACACAATGTCCATGTGCACATGCGCTTAGCACACGGTTGTTAAAACCAGGAATTACACCCAAACTGGGGGGGGGGGGACAACGAAAAAAGTGTCATTTGGTCAAAATTACCCCACCCCCTTTCCATCTCATCGTCACACAAAAAATCGATGCAAAAAAAAGTTTATTTTATTTTTTATTATTTTTAATTGCGTGGGCTGCGACTTGCTGGAGCAATCTCCACGGTAGTAGCAACCAAATTTTTACAGGAGCCTTTGTGACCATAAATACCTAATGCCTAATACTACAAGCACCCGGGACCTCGGGTTTTTTGTCGTCTCATCAAAGACCCTTCTTCTTTTCTTTTTTTTTCTTTTTTTTTTTTTTCTACATCCAAAAGGCCTAGAGAGTGAGGGGAAAACCCCACACCTACTCATTCAGCCAGAACGATCCCGGGATTGTTGCTTGCAAGGGTGAACAAATTACTTCGTCTTCCTCCGTGATCGGACCCCTTCTTCAAGCTGAAGTATTCTGCCGATGTTGGAGTACAAAAAAAAAAAAGAAATAAAAACGATAGGTCGTGCGCACAGCACCCAAAGCAAGTAGAAAACATGATGGACCAAATAAAAAAAAAATTAAATAATAACTAATAAAACAAATACATAAAGTAATTAAAATACAGACAAAACCCGTATTTTATGACCCTCTGATTAAGCGACCACCTCTTCATTGAGACCGGATTTTGTTGGCACGGATTGAATCTTTACCATGGTAACGACTCTGTCAAACGACTTTCTCTAAAACGCGACTTCGACGACCGCCATTTTGTTGAGTTTTTAAGGACCGTTGCGTTCTCTGAATTGACTGTTCGAGCAAGGGAAACAACCACGGTCAAGGCCGAAAGCGGGGAGTCGCTTCCCTGTGTAGAAAAGATGGCGGAAAGCGTAGGAAAAGCACGGAAAAAACTGACGTGAAAGAAAACCATCTGATGTTGGACGAGAAGTGGAGGTGATTAACAGAAGATCGGCAGGAAGCTTGTATACATCGATTTGCACAATCATATGAGTGGAAAGACAAAATCCTAGTTCTGATAGGTCATTGTATGTGTGCATGAAAGAAGAGAGTTGAAACTGTGCTGAAATCTTGTCTTTCTACGGCTGCCAGTGAAAACCTCCGTCATACAACCTCCTCCAATTTAGACCGACGTTTCGGACATTTTGGAAGTCTTAAAATAGAGGTACGGTTGTCTGTAGACATATAAATATCACATAATAGTGGGTGTGTGTGTTTCAGGAATTCATGAGCTGTGCGATTGGTGTTTGCCTCTGCCGGTTCGCCAGTCTCAGGCCGGGCGTGGTACCCCGGTAGGCATCGACCCTGCCTTCATCGGCCTCTGCATTAATTAACTCTATCCAATGGTAGGTACCGTGAAACCATAAGAAGGAAACGAATTTTGCGGAGGGGGGGACCCAACGTGGGGTCCGAAATTCCGATATGCGTAAATTTTTATCCTTCTTTCTTCCATTTATTTAGGGTTTTCTGTACGGAATTTATGTGTCTAATGTGAACCCGGCCTTATTTAACATTGTTTTGTCACAATGACACTCGCGAAACAGAGCCTTCAGCGAGCCCCTCATGAGCCTTTTTTTCTTATATATGAAAGTAGACAAGCGCAACACTCAAACGCGCACATACTCATACACACACGCGCGCAACCTGCCCGCAGCATGTACACACCCACACACACCACACACTTTGACACACACACTTTCTTTTCCCTTCAACTCTGACTTGGTCACTTTCATGCAGCATAACTTCAAAATAACTTTCTCTCCACTTTCGCTCACCCCCGTTGCCCTTCCCTCCGCCCCACCTTCCCCTAGTCCTGCCGCCCCATATTTTTTCTTCTTTCCGATCACACTTCATTCCCGATACGTGTTCACCTATTCTCCCTCCTCGCCCTGAACCAATACTCAAGTCAGTGAAGAACAGACTGTGCCAACAACACCCCCTGGCAAATTCAGTCGCGACGAAGAGCTTATTCTTGAAACGGTTACCCATCAAATTATTACCCCTCCTGGGGCCTTTCCTTTCCTACTCTATCCACCAAGACTGTAATGGAGAAGATAAGCATCTGGTCTCTTTTCCCTATATGATCATTGAGGACAGAAACACTGGTTATGTCCCTTTGGAAAAAAAAACGTGGACACATGTTACAACAACACATCGATAGGCCATTTGAATTCTCCGTTCAAGTTCCAGTCCTGAGTTTTTGGATAACCTCCACTGATAAGAATGTGTCACCTGTCCCCACTAACTAACGACTCTCTCTATCAGCCCGGTTCGCGGAGCTTTTTAAGTAATCCATATTACCCTTTTAAAATATCTTTTGCTTCCACCACCCAGGTCAATGTTCAAAAATGTGTATTTTTTTTTTTTTTTTTCAAAATGAAATCACGCCATCTAACATGGTTCTGTGTTTGTTTGTGTGTGTGTGTGACTGTGTGTATGCTTTTTTGATGAGATGCACTAGCATGCGTGCATGTGCGTGTGTGCTTTAAGTATGTCTCTGCGAATTTGTATATGTGCTGAATTTTTGTTGTTGCTGTATCAGGTATCGGGTCAGTTGAACTGGATAGTGCGGGTGTCCACAGAGGTGGAGATGGCCATGAATGCTGTGGAGAGAGTGCTGGAGTACAGTGACCTGCCTGCAGAACACAGCACCACCACCACAGCACAGGACGGTGAGTTGTTTGTTGTGTCGGGTCAGTTGAACTGGATGGTGCGGGTGTCCACAGAGGTGGAGATGGCCATGAATGCTGTGGAGAGAGTGTTGGAGTACAGTGACCTGCCTGCAGAACACAGCACCACCACCACAGCACAGGATGGTGAGTTGTTTGTTTCTGTATCAGGTGTCGGGTCAGTTGAACTGGATAGTGCAGGTGTCCACAGAGGTGGAGATGGCCATGAATGCTGTGGAGAGAGTGCTGGAGTACAGTGACCTGCCTGCAGAACACAGCACCACCACCACAGCACAGGACGGTGAGTTGTTTGTTGTGTCGGGTCAGTTGAACTGGATGGTGCGGGTGTCCACAGAGGTGGAGATGGCCATGAATGCTGTGGAGAGAGTGCTGGAGTACAGTGACCTGCCTGCAGAACACAGCACCACCACCACAGCACAGGACGGTGAGTTGTTTGTTGTTGTCATTCCCTTGGCTTAAATACTCCAGGGATCATCATCCAACAGCGGAGGCACTTGAACAATATGGGTAAACGTGTGTGTGTGGCATCAGCATCATCTATGGATGACAACATTATGTGTGTGACCTGTTTTTTTTTTTTTTTTGTTTTTGTTTTGTGGTTTTTTTTCCACCTTGCACTAATCCCATTTAATATCATCCTACTGACACACACACCAAAAACACAATAATCATAATACGCCTTACACTAACCCATTTAATATACACACACACACCAAAAATCCAATCATGATACTTCTCATGCTAACCCATTTATATCATACTCCCACACACGCCCAAAACACAATAATCATACTACCACTTACACTAAACCCATTTAATATCTACTCACACACACCAAAAACCCAATAACATAATACAACCTTACACAACCATTTAATATCATACTCACTCACACACACCACAAAACACAGTACTCATGATACACCTTACACTAACTCCATTTAATATCATACTCACACACACCAAAAACACTCAGTAATCATGATACCACCTTACACGATACCCATTTAATATATCATACTCACACACCACCCAAAATACAATCATGATGCACGCCTTACACTAACCATTTAATATCATACTCACACACACACACCACAAACACAGTAATCATGATACACCCTGAAAAGAAAAAAATTTAATAGAAGAATAAAAAACAAAAAAAAAAAAAATAATGTAAAAAGAAGTTATATTATAAAATAATGCGACATATAAT
>CM065702.1:49312459-49341426 GCA_017654935.2 Phymorhynchus buccinoides | reverse complement strand
TTCTTGAAATTCTTACAAAAGATTTTCTCCAGCCGAAGACGGACATGCTGGGCCTATTTTCTTAGTTAGGCGCATAACGGCAGAATGAAGCATCTGCGCTCATAATGACTGGAAAATGTCTGAGCGATCGACGAGGAAGAGAAAAGGCCTGCTCATTTGGAAGCCGTGGGGATGGGGGGGGGGGGGGGGGGGGGGGGGGGGGCTTTTGTATAAATAGTTCCCCCACCTTCTGGGAGTTCTGTGCTTGTAACTTTCTCTCATCTGTCACTCTCTTTGACTCTGCCTTTTCCCTTTTTGCTTGGCTGTCATCTACTATCTTTCTGCCTTACCGGTCCATTCTCCTGCCTTTTTTTCAAGAAACACTTTCAAAAAAGATTTCCTCCAGCCGAAGTCGGACTTGCTGGGCCTATTTCTTCTTAGGCGCATAACGGAAGCATGACGCATCTGCGCTCATAATGGACTGGAAAGTGTCTGAGCGATTGACGATGACGAAGAAGGCCTGCTCATTTGGAAGAATATATAAAAAAAAAATTGCTCGCATATCTTCTTCTTCGTTTGATCTTCCACATTCAATGTACTGAAGATTCTAAAGATTAACTTGAAAATATGGTATGAAAATATTCTAAAAATTGCTAATGTACTGAGTATGAAGCAAAGTAAATGTTCTGTTTGGACATAAAAGCACATTTATTTTGAAACAAATAATAAAAAATAAAAGCAACATTCGTAAAGAGTGCTCACCTGCCTTTGACCAACGCTGAAATTGCTGCCGCTTTCCGACACCTCCGCATCTGAAACAGGGCACTCTTGTTCACTGACATCCTTAAAACTTTCAAAATCTGGTAAAAAGCACCCCCCCCCCACCTACCATATTTTTCGGACTATAAGGCGCACCCCCCAAATTTAACACAAAATTCATCAATTTTGTTACTATACTTTCTTACTATTATTATTCATAGCATGGTAGTGGGGGCAAAGTGGTTTTCAAGGAAAATGGTCGGGGGTCCAGGGGGGCCGAAGAAATTTCAATAAATGAGTGAAATTTTCACTTTTTCATGCCATTTCCATGCATATTTTTTAATAATTTTGTTTTCAAACTGTTTCGCGGATTTTCGGCGATTCGCGGAGGTCTACCATGCCTGCATATTGTAAGGCGCAGTGGTCTGAGTCTGGGAAAACAAATTATCGCCTTTTATTAGTCAGAAAATTACGGCAACAAAAACTCCATGAAACACGCCATTTCAAGGTTATCTCGCAAGAGAAGAAAAAAGGACATTTTTGGAAGGGAGCTTAATAATAAACTAGCTTGAGTATTTACAATCCCCCCCCCCCCCCCCCCCCCCGCCACCCCCCCCCCCCCCCCCCCCCCCCCCCCCCCCTGACCCCCTGCCACCTCCTCCGAAGCTTAAGGAAAAGTGCTATTTTAAAGGGATTTGACAGACTCTCTTTGAAGCAAAATACAAAGCTAAGGCATGACATGGGTACTTCGCCTTGGCTAAGGCTATGTCAGACCAAGTGACAAAGGCTAGAACACCAAGGCTATATCAAAATGTTGTCTAAGCTATGCACAGGTATGCAGGGATTGCCTTCAGCCATGACAAGCTACTAGCTGGTGAAACGCTAATGAAATGCTTATAAAAAAAAGCTGGTGAAACGCTTATGAAATGCTGATGAAACGCTTATTAAACATTAATGAAATGCTAGTGAAACGCTATTGAAATGCTAATGAAACGCTATTGAAATGGTAATAGCATTTCATAAGCGTTTCACTAGTGTTTCTTTGGTGTTTTACCAGCGTTTCACTAGAGGTTCATTAGTATTTCACCAGTGTTTCACTAGAGGTTCATTAGCATTTCACCAGTGTTTCAATAGTGTTTCACTAGAGGTTCATTAGCATTTCACCAGCTTTTCATAAGTGTTTCACTAGAGGTTCACCAGTGTTTTACTAGAGGTTCACCAGTGTTTTACTAGAGGTTCACCAGTGTTTTACTAGAGGTTCACCAGTGTTTCACTAGTGTTTTATAAGTGTTTTCACTAGAGGTTCACCAGTGTTTCACTAGTGTTTTATAAGTGTTTTACTAGAGGTTCACCAGTGTTTCACTAGTGTTTTAGAAGTGTTTTACTAGAGGTTCACCAGTGTTTCATTAGCGTTCACTAGAGGTTCATCAGCATTTCACCAGCGTTTCATAAGTGTTTCACTAAAGGTTCACCAGTGCTTCATTAGCGTTTCACTAATGTTTCACCAGTGTTTCATTAGCGTTTCACCAGTGTTTCATTAGCGTTTCACTAGAGGTTCACCAGTGCTTCACTAGTGTTTCATTAGCGTTTCACTAGAGGTTCACCAGCGTTTCATTAGCGTTTTAAAAGCATTTCACTAGCATTTCTTTGGTGTTTCACCAGCATTTCATAAGTGTATCATTAGCTTTTCTCAAGCGTTTTACCAGCGTTCCATAAGCGTTTCACTATCTTTTCATAAGTGTTTCTTTGATGTTTTACCAGCGAATCATAAGTGTTTCACTAGCGTTTCATAAATGTATCATTAGCATTTCATTAGCTTTTCTCAAGCATTTCACCAGGGTTCCATAAGCGTTTCATCAGCTTTTCATCAGTGTTTCACTAGCGTTTCATAAGTGTATCATTAGCTTTTCTCAAGCGTTTCATTAGCATTTCACCAGCATTTCAATCAAAAATGGTCACACATGTAATGTTCTCATCCCTAACTGATGCATTTGTACCATAGTGTTCAAGTGCTTCAGGCTGTTGGGATGATCCCTGGAGTCTTTTAGCCAGGGTACGACGACGACAACAACAACGAAACAGACTGACCTAAGTTTTGGGGTGGCTGTTCAGATGATCCCTGGAGTCTTTTAGCCAGGGTACGACAACTACAACAACAGACTGACCTAACTTTAGGGGCAGCCCCTGCAGTGTCCGTCATCTGCACTGCCTCCAGGGCTCTCCACAGCCGCTCCTCAGGCCACTGGTGCTCAGGGTCCAGGTTGAACCAGGGGGAGGGGGGCTGTTCAGGTGATCCCTGGAGTCTATTAGCCAGGGTACAACAACAACAACAGACTGACCTAACTTTAGGGGCAGCCCCTGCACAGTGTCCTTCATCTGTACTGCCTCCAGGGCTCTCCACAGCCGCTCCTCAGGCCACTGGTGCTCAGGGTCCAGGTTGAACCTAACGGTCAGCACCAACACACACTAAACGTAGTAAATGTCAATAACACTTCCGCAAAAACTGGACTATAAGACACACCTGTATATAAGCCGCATCCCCTAAATTGACAAAATATTAGGTATTTATTCACATATAAGCCACACCAGTTTATAAGCCGCAGAGAAAATTGTATGTGCACAAACCAAGACAAATAAAAAAAATTCTCCTATCAGTATTTTAATGTCCTCAGACACTTTAAACATGAGATTTGAATCTATTGATTACCAAAACCAGTTTTGAGTCTAAAGAAGCTCAAAATAGGCTGAAGAATGTGGCCAGAAACAGATGTAATCATACTGATAAATGTAGAATGGAAACAAATCCACAGATAAGCCGCATCAGTCTATAAGCCGCATGGGCCAAAGTTGAGGAAAAAAGTAGCGGCTTATAGTCCGCATTTTACGGTACTACCATAATTTTCGGGTTATTAAAGCGATATTTTTTTCTCCAATTTCAACCTATGCGCCTAATAAACGAGGGCGTCCTATTAGTGAAAAAAAAAACCGTGAGAAGAGAGGCAACGATTGCTCAGTACAGTCTACTGTGAGTCAGACATCGAAAGTGGTCACGAGTCGCCGATACGACGAATACTCACGTTAAAATGCTTCAAAATCCCTATCATCGTCTGAGATACCTTCCAACAGATGCCATAACCCTTCATTGGATGTAAAAAGCATCGTTGTAGAGCTTAAAATGCCATAATTCTATCAGTTTTCGCGAAGAATTGTCCAAACACAACAACAGGAAGCAGCTCAAACGGAAGTTCGATTATTTGAAAGGGGAGCCAACTCTTGTTTATGACAGCAGTAATGGCGGTCGGTAAGCGTTTACAGGACACGTACAGGCTTCAAAGTTTGACTTTCTTTTGTGAGGTGCCTTATAAACGAGGGCGCCTTTTACTTTAATTTTTTCAGATTTTTCTTGAAAATTGCCGTATTCGCCTTATACACAGCAGAGCCTAATGATCCGAAAAATACAGTACTACTACTACTAATAAGTTTTCATTGGCGCTTAATTTTAAGAAAGTCATAACAACAATAATTCAAATAATAAACAAACAAATCTCCCAAGTTTGAGGCAAAAGATTTTTGGTCCCCCCCCACCTCTTGCAATGAAGGTTCTTTTTGTCCATAATGCATGTTACAAACAAGACAATAGTCAAATATTACAATGATTAACTCAATCATACAGAATAGCCATCATCAAATCAAATTTGCTTATACATTAGCAGCAACTGGAAAATAAATATCCTCCAAAGAATCCATTAGTTTACCCAAAAACCAGCTTCACAAGAGGTTTATCTATGACATAAGAACAAAAACATAAAAAGGACGAAAAGGGGGGTGTGTGTGTGTGATTATGATCAACATCAACATTTCGAAAATAAGATATAAGATCAAATGGTCTTCTAGTTTGAGGCAAAAGGTCTCCAAGTTTGAGGCAAAAGGTCTTCTAGTTTTCAGGCAAAAGGTCTTTTAGTTTGAGGCAAAAGGTTTTCTAGTTTGAGGCAAAAGGTCTTCCATACGGCGGCTACCTCAAAGTCCCGGAGAAGAGGATGGGGTCCTGGGGGATGATGGCGAGGCGTGAGCGCAGGTGGTGCAGCGGCACGCGGGATATGTTGGTGTCGTCGATCAGAACCTCCCCGTCAGAGATGGTCAGCACCCGGAACAGAGCCAGCACCGTCGACGACTTGCCGCTCCCCGTCCTGCCGCACACCCCAACCTGCGTGGACGAGACGTGGCTTAGCTTTAACTCTCTCAACGCTAATGATGAAATGATGATGAAAATGATGTTTTACGTCCTCTTGGTCATAGACACATATGGGACATTTGTAAATACAAAGATGGTGGGAACAATACTGGATGCAATGCCCAGAGGCAGTGCAACACCAGTAAAGTCCCGAGTTTTTAACAATATAGATAGGTGTAGCGGTAACCACGCCTCGGTTAAACCTCATCGGCTATGGTACCGCCACATTGTCTGTTGCAAGTAAACTCAACACTTTTGCGCAAACGTTCAACACTAGGCAGGTTTGCATCATTACATTCAAATTATTTTTAAAATAATGCTTAACCGCACAGTTTTGAAAATTTGCGGTATTGTTTATAATAATAAAAGCTAGCGTATGCTATAATTCCAAAGTAATTTTTTTATTATTAGCAGATTTTTAAAAAAGCACAAAGAAGAAGAGAGGGGTAGTGACTCATTTTCATTCATTGCCGTCCTAAAAAGTCATTTCATTGGTTGAAAACTATTAAGGGACCGTAGAGGAACACTTTTATACCAGTTTGGGTTGCATGGCTTTCGCTGAGTTGTGAAGTGCGAATGTTTAAACACTATGTACGCTATAGCGTACTCTCGTGTTGAACGGTTGTGAAGGGAAGCAATCGGCCAGTGTTGAATGAGATAACTCGTTGGAGTCATGATGGCAGATGTCTGCCGTCACTGTTACGTCTCTGTTCAGGTCATGACGGCAGTTCTGAATTTCCGATATTTTAAAATATTTTTTTTAGCACACACAAATAACGCTATTCAAGGCAGCTGTAAATTCAAGAAAAGTAAATATCCAGAAATAACACAACACGGCACTATATACATCATTAATGTACAAGACTAATACAGGAAGAGAGAGAGAGAGAGAGAGAGAGAGAGAGAGAGAGAGAGAGAGAGAGAGAGAGAGAGAGAGAGAGAGAGAGAGAGAGAGAGAGAGAGAGAGAGAGAGAGAGAGAGAGACAGAGAGACAGACAGAGAGAGTGGAGACAGAAAGAGTGTGTAAGAAGAGAAGGTAAAGGTAAAGATGCCCCCCCCCCCCCCCCCCCCACCCACCCCTCCATTTTTCGGTTGTTTCCACTTTTTCAGTCTTGCCTTTCTTACTGCAGATTGAGTACTTCATCCTCTATCGTTTGCTATATTTAACACTAATTTTCATCCATTTACATAATTAAACACATGCATTCAATAATAGTAGAAGATAAAGGCAAGACGGAAAAAACGCAATGAACCAGGACTGTGACAAATGTTCCGCAGCTGTTGTGTGTACTGGAGGGGGGGGGGGGGGGGGGTCCCTATTAGATAATAGCCTTTATCATGACTGCGATTAATTTTTCAACAAAGATAATTAGCTGAAAAAGTTAATAAAATACAGCTTAATATTTGGTAAGAAAGGCAAGTGTGAAAATGTGGGGAGAGCCGAGAAATGTAAGGGGGGGGGGGGCACATCTTGACCTTTACCGAAGAGAAGAGAATACATGTGAAAATGACAGCTCGGTTTATTACTGACCTTTTCCCCTGGGTTGATGATGAAGGAGGCGTTGTTGAGCACAGGTTCCAGTTCCTCGTCGTACGTCAAGCTCACGTTGCGGAACACCACTTTACCCTTGGGCGGCCACGATTCGTCGTACACATCCTTGCCTGCACGTACGGTGACCCACAATTACCCACCATGACTTCGTCTGCGTGTACCGAGTAGCATTGGATATGGAAGGTCATCTTCTGGCATACATACATATATATATATGCGTGTTGCTTTGATACAACTTTTTGTGTCTAATGTCTGAGTTTGTGAACTTCAGAAACAATCATTAACCCTTTCGCCGCCAGCCATTTTTCAGCCAAAAAATCCCATCATACTTATTTGGGTGAGAAAAAAAAAAATCATGCAATATTGGAAATTCCTCTGTGACATGTATAACCTATCCTTACCTCCCAAAATTAAGAAAATATAGGCTCTTTGGATAACAGATCCAGGTTTCATGCGTTTTAGTGATATGGATATTAAACCATTGTGGTGCAAAAATGCGACATTGGCGGCGAAAGGGTTAACTTTATGCTTTGTTCTGTGTTCTAAAAAAGAAAAGAAAAAATGAATAGAGCTGATTTGCATTTCTGATATAAGTGTGTGTGTGTGTGTGTGTGCGCGTGTGCGTGTGCGTGCATGCATGCATTGCATATGTGTGTGTGTGTGATTCACTCACTGTCTTGTGTTATGGTGCTGGGTTCGGCAGGCAGATCGGTATACTCCAGCACTCTCTCCACAGCATGTGCGCGCGTGCATGAGTGCGAGCGTGCGTGAGTGTGTGTGTGTGTGGTTCACTCACTATCCTCGCCTTGGCTTAAGGCTGTGTCAGACCAAATGACACAGGCTAGAACACCAAGGCTACATCAAAACGTTGCTATGCTCCTCAGTTACGCAGGGATTGTCTTTAGCCATGACAAGCTCCTAGCATAACATCATCATCAGTCTCCAAAGTCTGAGTGTGGCTGCCCACGTGGCAGGATAACCAAAAACAGTCAGTGTGTTTTTGGTGTGTGTGTGAGTATGATATTAAATGGGTTAGTGTAAGGTGTATCATGATTGTGTTTTTGTGTGTGTGAGTATGATATTAAAAGGGTTAGTATAAGGTGTATCATGATTGTGTTTTTGGTGTGTGTGAGTATGATATTAAATGGGTTAGTGTAAGGTGTATCATGATTACTGTGTTTGTGGTGTGTGTGTGTGAGTATGATATTAAATGGGTTAGTGTAAGGTGCATCATGATTGTATTTTGGGTGTGTGTGAGTATGATATTAAATGGGTTAGTGTAAGGTGTATCATGATTACTGTGTTTTTGGTGTGTGTGAGTATGATATTAAATGGGTTAGTATAAGGTGTATCATGATTATTGTGTTTTAGGTGTGTGTGTGTGTGAGTATGATATTAAATGGGTTAGTGTAAGGTGCATCATGATTGTGTTTTGTGGTGTGTGTATGAGAATGATATTAAATGGGTTAGTATAAGGCGTATTATGATTATTGTGTTTTTGGTGTGTGTGAGTATGATATTAAATGGGTTAGTATAAGGTGTATCATGATTGTGTTTTTGTGTGTGTGAGTATGATATTAAATGGGTTAGTGTAAGGTGTATCATGATTACTGTGTTTGTGGTGTGTGTGTGTGAGTATGATATTAAATGGGTTAGTATAAGGTGTATCATGATTGTGTTTTTGGTGTGTGTGAGTATGATATTAAATGGGTTAGTGTAAGGTGTATCATGATTATTGTGTTTTTGGTGTGTGTGTGTGAGTATGATATTAAATGGGTTAGTGTAAGGTGCATCATGATTGTATTTTGGGTGTGTGTGAGTATGATATTAAATGGGTTAGTGTAAGGTGTATCATGATTACTGTGTTTTTGGTGTGTGTGAGTATGATATTAAATGGGTTAGTGTAAGGTGTATCATGATTATTGTGTTTGTGGTGTGTGTGTGAGTATGATATTAAATGGGTTAGTATAAGGTGTATTATGATTATTGTGTTTTTGGTGTGTGTGAGTATGATATTAAATGGGTTAGTGTAAGTTGTATTATGATTATTGTGTTTTGGGCGTGTGTGGGAGTATGATAATAAATGGGTTAGCATAAGAAGTATCATGATTGTATTTTTGGTGTGTGTGTGTATATTAAATGGGTTAGTGTAAGGCGTATTATGATTATTGTGTTTTTGGTGTGTGTGTGAGTATGATATTAAATGGGTTAGTGCAAGGTGGAAAAAACATACACAAAACAAAAACAAAAAAACAGTCACACACATAATGTTTGTCATCCCTAGCTGATGCATTTGTACCCTAGTGTTTAAGTGCTTCGGCTGTTGGGATGATGATCCCTGGAGTCTTTTAGCCAGGGTATGACAACAACAAACAACTCACCGTCCTGTGCTGTGGTGGTGGTGCTGTGTTCTGCAGGCAGGTCACTGTACTCCAGCACTCTCTCCACAGCATTCATGGCCATCTCCACCTCTGTGGACACCCGCACCATCCAGTTCAACTGACCCGACACAACAAACAACTCACCGTCCTGTGCTGTGGTGGTGGTGCTGTGTTCTGCAGGCAGGTCACTGTACTCCAGCACTCTCTCCACAGCATTCATGGCCATCTCCACCTCTGTGGACACCTGCACTATCCAGTTCAACTGACCCGACACAACAAACAACTCACCGTCCTGTGCGGTGGTGGTGGTGCTGTGTTCTGCAGGCAGGTCACTGTACTCCAGCACTCTCTCCACAGCATTCATGGCCATCTCCACCTCTGTGGACACCCGCACCATCCAGTTCAACTGACCCGACACAACAAACAACTCACCGTCCTGTGCGGTGGTGGTGGTGCTGTGTTCTGCAGGCAGGTCACTGTACTCCAGCACTCTCTCCACAGCATTCATGGCCATCTCCACCTCTGTGGACACCCGCACTATCCAGTTCAACTGACCCGATACCTGATACAGCAACAACAAAAATTCAGCACATATACAAATTCGCAGAGACATACTTAAAGCACACACGCACATGCACGCATGCTAGTGCATCTCATCAAAAAAGCATACACACAGTCACACACACACACACAAAAACACATAACCATGTTAGATGGAGGATTTTATTTTGAAAAAGACACATTTTTGAACATTGACCTGGGTGGAAGCAAAGATAGTCTAAAAGGGTCAGATGGATTACTTAAAAGCTCGGCGAACCGGGCTGATAGAGTTATCGTTAGTGCGGACGTGTACACTATTCACAGTGGAGGCTATCCAAAAACTCGGACTGGAACTTGAACGGAGAATTCAACTGGCCTATCGATGTGTAAAATGTGTCACGTTTCAAAGGGACATAACCAGTGTTTCTGTCCTCACTACTCATATAGGGAAAAGAGACCGGATGCTTATCTTCCCCTGTACAGTCTTTGGTGGAAGGAAGAAGGACCCCAGGAGGTAATTTGCTGGGTAACCGTTTCAAGCATAGCTCTTCGTCGGACTGAATTTGCAGTGGTGTGTTGGCAGTCTGTCTTCACTGACTGAGTATTGTCCAGGGGAGGAATAGGTGAACACATATAAGGAATTAAGTGTGATTGGAAAGAGAAAAATATGGGGCAGGAGTGGGAAGGTGGGGGGAGGGAAGGGCAAGGGTGAGCGAAAGTGGAGAGAAAGTTATTTTGAAGTTTTATGCATGAAAATTGAAGCAGGAAAGGGAAAAGAAAGTGTGTGTGTGTGTGTGTGTACATGCTTGCGTGCGTGCGTGTGTGTATGAGTATGTGCGCGTTTGAGTGTTGCGCTTGTCTACTTTCATATATAAGAAAAAAAGGCTCATGAGGGGCTCGCTGAAGGCTCTGTTTCGCGAGTGTCATTGTGACAAAACAATGTTAAATACGGCCGGGTTCACATTAGATGCGTAAGTTCCGTACGGAAAACCCTAAATAAGTGGAAGAAAGAAGGATAAAAGTTTACGCATATAGGGGAAATTCGGACACGTGCGCAAATCTTTTCCCTTCTTTGTTTCACGGACCTACCATGAGAGAGTAAGTAATGCAGAGGCCGATGAAGGCAGGGTCGATGCCACCGGCCACCCCGGCACTGAGACTGGCAACGGCAGAGGCAAACACCAACGCACAGCTCATGAAGTCCTGAAACACACACACACACATATTTGTGATATTTATGTCTACAGACAAACCTCTATTTTAAGACTTCCAAAATGTCCGGAAAAATCGGTCGTAAATTGGAGGGGTTGTATGACGGAGGTTTTCACTGGCAGCCGTAGAAAGAAAAAGTTCAGCACAGTTCATACTCTCTTCTTCATGCACACATACAATGACATATTAAAACTGGATTTGGGTCTTTCCAACTCCATAGGATTGTGCAATCGATGTATTACAGCTTCACTTCGCCGACTTCTGTTAATCACCTCCACTCTCGTCCAAAGTCAGTGGTTTTCTTTTTCAAAGTCAGTGGTTTTCGTGCTTTTCCTACGCTTTCCGCCATCTTTTCTACAACAAGGGAAGCGACTCCGCTTTCAGGCCCTTGACCGTGGTTGTTTCCCTTTGCTCGAAGTCTATGCAGATGACAGCAACGGTCGTAAAAACCAACAAAATGGCGGTCGTAAGTCGCGTTTTAGAGGAAGTCGTTTAAGAGAGGTCGTTTACATAGTAAAATGCATCCGTGCCAACAAATCCGGTCTCAAATGAGAGGTGGTCGCTTAACAGAGGGTCATAAAATACGGGTTTGTCTGTATTTAATTACTTATTATTTGTTTTATTAGTTATTATTTAATTTTTTTTTATTTGGTCATCATATTTTCTAACTTGCTTTGGCTTGGCTGTGCGCACGACCATCGTTTTTATTTCTTTTTTTTTTACTCCAACATCGGCAGAATCTTCAGCTTGAAGAAGGGGTCCGATCAACGGGAGGAAGAAGAAGTAATGTGTTCACCTTGCAAGCAACAAATCCGGGATCGTTCCTGGCTGCTGCAGAGGTGGGGGGTTTTCCCCCTCACTCTCTAGGCCTTTTGGATGTAAAAAAAAAAAAAGAAAAAAAAAGAAAAAAAGAAGAAAGGTCTTTTGGATGAGACGACAAAAAACCCGAGGTCCCGGGTGCTTGTATTATTAGGCATTAGGTACTTTATAGTCACAGAGGCATCTCTGTAAAATTTGTGTTGCTACTACCTGGAGAGTGCGTCTCAGCCAGAGGCGCGCCACGCAATTAAAAATAATAAAAAATAAAAAATAAACTTTTTTTGCATTCGATTTTTTGTGTGACTGATGAGGAAGGAAAGGGGGGTGGGGGTAAATTTTGACCAAATGACAATTTTTTCGTTGCCACTGGGTTTAACGTGTGCTAAGCGCATGGGCACATGGGACCTTGGTGTATCGTCTCATCTGAAAGACTCCACATTCAGACCGCAAGGCCTAGTGCAAAGTGAGAGGAAAAATCCCCTGTACTCAGGTTCGAACTCGGGTTTACTTGACGCGAGGTGAACCGCGTTACCACTGTGCCACTCTACACCGGTGCCACTACGAGCGCGTCAAAGAACCCAATGGCAACAAAGAAGTTGTCAGTTGGTTAAGATTTATCTCCCTCCCTCCTTCCCCTTCAGTCGCAGTAAAAAACACCCCCCAAAAATTAAAACACGCAAGCAAAAAAAACCTGGCTGTCACTGCACTAGCAGCACATGCTCTCCAGGTGGTATTAGGTACTTGGTACTTAATAGTCACAGAGGCGTCTGTGAAATTTGGGTTGCTCCCACCTGGAGAGCACGTCGCAGCCAGAGGCGCTCCAAAAATTTGCATTCGATTTTTGTGTGACTGATGAGGAAGGATGGGTGTTTAAATTTTGACCAAATGACAACTTTTTCGTTGCCACTGGGTTTAACGTGTGCTAGTGGGAGCTGCCTGAATTTCACAGTGTCTGACGAGAAAGTAATACCAAACACCAATACCCCACGCACGCACACACACACACACAGACTGTGAGACACACACACACACACAAAAACAAACAGAGACACACACACTCACACACAGAGACACACACAATCACAGAGACACACAGTCACAAACTGACACACACACACTCACACACAGACACAGAGACACACACAATCACAGAGACACACAAACTGACAAACAGAGACACACACACACAGAGACACACAAACACAACACAACACTCACAGACACACACAAACACAACACAACACACACACACACTTACCAGTCTCACTCCCAGCCAGCGGTTAGCAGTGTGGAGGAAGATGAAGGGGGTGACGTTCGTGTCGATCACACACACACACACACAGACAAACACAACACACACACACACACTTACCAGTCTCACTCCCAGCCAGCGGTTAGCAGTGTGGAGGAAGATGAAGGGGGTGACATTCGTGTCGATCACACACACACACACACACACACACACACACACACACACACACACACACACACACAGACAAACACAACACACACACACACACTTACCAGTCTCACTCCCAGCCAGCGGTTAGCAGTGTGGAGGAAGATGAAGGGGGTGATGTTCGTGTCGATCACACACACACACACACACACACACTCACAGACAAACACAACACACACACACTTACCAGTCTCACTCCCAGCCAGCGGTTAGCAGTGTGGAGGAAGATGAAGGGGGTGACGTTCGTGTCGATGGCCTGCATGGCACGACGCCAAAACTCACGCTCCACCCTGCAAGAATAAAAAAACCATTCATTCCAAACAATACCCCCACCCACCCCACCCCCGTGGGGATACTGGGAGGTCCTTTGAATAAATAGTTCCATCTTCTGGAAATTCTGTGCTTGTAACTTCCTCTAATCTGTTACTCTCTTTGACTCTGCCTTTTCCCTTTGCTTGCCATCATCAAAAAGCCTGAATATACAAAGAGCTCACACTCTGCAGGTGACTGAAGCCGTTTTTTAACTCCCACCCTTTCACCTACACTACAGCTGGGGATCATTGTTAACTCACTCACTGCCTACAACAACACTAAAACTTCCCACCTTCCACCTTTTCACCTTCCAGGTGGGAGTGAGAAAGTTGGCTTCATTCTTTGCAAGGTGTGTAGGCTGCGAAGTTATCACTCTTTGTAACATTTAGGCTTTTTGCCTTACCGGTCCATTCTCCAGCCTTTTTTTTCTTCAAGAAACACTTTTCAACAAGATTTCCTCCAGCTGAAGTCGGACTTGCCAGGCCAAACTTGTTCTTAGTTAGGCAGCATGACGCGTCTGCATTCATAATTGACAGGAAACTGTCTGAGCGATCGAAGAAAAAGAAGAAGAAGAAAATATGCGCAAAGCTCTCTGGGAAATGCATGTTGCTTTCTTGCCAACGGTGTAAAGAAATTCTCTAGGGAGTTAAAAACCTGACCTGAAGACAGATGCCAATGTAATTTTTTTTTACTGAATCACTTTTATGCTTTGATTACATTTATTCTGACTGTGTGAGTGTGTGTGTGTGTGTGTGTGTATGAGTACGTTTTCAATTTCTGTAGCATGTTTCAAAAAGGACGACGTATATATTTAAATTTAAGTAAATTTCTAAAATTTGGAAAGATAATTTAAAAGAGTGTTTCTTTCACTGCTCACCAAAAACTGACATTTCGCTGTTACTTTTGAATTTATTGCGGTTTTGATTGAGTTTTATGTTTGTGTTATACTGTTTTTGTATCCTCCATGCTCCAAAAGGGGTCAAAGGATTAAACTTCTTGAATCTTGTGTGTGTGTGTGTGTGTGTGTGTGTGTGTGTGTGTGTGCAGATTGTTTTGCTGATACTGCTTGGATTTGCATAAATATTTTAGCCAAGTTTAAATTCTCTGTGTGTGTGTGTGTGTGTGTGTGTGTGTGTGTGTGTGTGTGTGTGTGTGTGTGTGTGTGTGTGTGTATGTGTGTGCGTGCGTGCGCGTGCGCATGTGTGTGTATAAATTTACTGTAATATTATGTACCTGCTTACGTTTACTATTTCCATCTGGTTTGACCTGTAGTTAATTTTCATACGTACAAATGTCTTTCTCAATGCTACGTTGTTCTTGTCGGTTTATTAAAGTGCATGCCGAGCAATGAATCTCTTTACCTTTAAAGACAACAATAACTGTTGTCGTTGCTGTCGTTCCCTGGCTTAAAGATCACAGGGGTCATCCCAACAGCCGAAGCACTTGAACACTATGGTACAAAGCTAGGGATGAGAACATTATGTGTGTGACCGTCTTCGATTACCCCGCCACGTGGGCAGCCACACTCCGACTTCGGAGGATTTTGGACTGATGATGTTATGCTAGGAGCTTGCCATGGCTAAAGACAATCCCCGCATAACTATGCAGAACATAACAATATTTTGATGTAGCCTTGGTGTTCTAGTCATAACTGTGATTGTGTAATTGATTCAGGCGCATAGCCCGAAGAGAAGCACACGTGCAGGGTGCTCCTGGGAAATCAAAAAAATCCTGCAAGGCAGGGGCCGCCCAGTTAATAACTTAACTTAAGCAATCCTAAAAATATAAAGTTCCTGGTGAAGGCATGTAAATATTTATCTGTACTAATTTCTTTTATGTTCTAGACATGCAAAAAACTAATAAAATGTGTATAAATAGGAAATTCGTTGCTTCTCAAATTCTCATAATCCGGCGACGCTGGCTCCAGGCAATAAAAAAATCTTGCATTTCAGGACATCCTGAAGGCAGGAGCATCCATGAACGTGTGTGTGTGTGGACACAGAGAGAGAGGCGGCTCTTCACCTGAAGGCCCTGATGGTCTGCAGCCCTGACAGGGTCTCTGAGAAGTGGGATTGTGTGATTGATTCAGACGCATAGCCTGAAGAGAAGCACATGACTGTGGTGTGTGTGTGGACACAGAGAGAGAGGCGGCTCTTCACCTGAAGGCCCTGATGGTCTGCAGCCCTGACAGGGTCTCTGAGAAGTGGGATTGTGTGATTGATTCAGACGCATAGCCTGAAGAGAAGCACATGACTGTGGTGTGTGTGTGGACACAGAGAGAGAGGCGGCTCTTCACCTGAAGGCCCTGATGGTCTGCAGCCCTGACAGGGTCTCTGAGAAGTGGGATTGTGTGATTGATTCAGACGCATAGCCTGAAGAGAAGCACATGACTGTGGTGTGTGTGTGGACACAGAGAGAGAGGCGGCTCTTCACCTGAAGGCCCTGATGGTCTGCAGCCCTGACAGGGTCTCTGAGAAGTGGGATTGTGTGATTGATTCAGACGCATAGCCTGAAGAGAAGCACATGACTGTGGTGTGTGTGTGGACACAGAGAGAGGCGGCTCTTCACCTGAAGGCCCTGATGGTCTGCAGCCCTGACAGGGTCTCTGAGAAGTGGGAGAAGATGGGCGACTTGGTCACGCTGTCCAGACGCTGAAGCTCTCTGAAACCAGGAAACAAAGATTTCAACAACAAAATTATTTCCTCGTGGTGCATTCCTTTTTTATATTTAAGCCTTCATTCTCTATATCGTCGGTGAAATTTAAAAACCTTGTACAGTCGACCCCCTCTTTTAAGACCTTCAAAAAATCGCGGAAAATCGGTCGTAAAAGAGGGGGGTCTTAAATCAGGGGTGACCAAAACAATGCACTCAGTGACTCACTACACCGTATATGACGCACAGCACATGCATACACTAAAACTAAAACATGCTTTCTCCGTCATTCTTGAATGAAACATCGCGGTCTAGCTAATATACGAAAAAGCGAAAACGGGCTAAAACGGAAAGTGTGCTCGCGGCCCGTGTTGCACTCACACACAAACTACACATAACAACAGTACAGACCTAATTTTCGCCATTTTACGCTCTGGCAGTTCATTTTCAATCACAGTTTGCACACACGGAACTTTTACCGCGCATACAACTCGGCTGACAAAATGGCGCCGCACATACCGCAAATACGAAATCACGGCAAACTCTAATACGCCAGCTGCTTTCATTTATCGGATTTTGTGCGTTGTTTGCATTCAGTGAGTGTTTCAGTGCACGCACTAACGCTGATTTATCAGTTTCATAACGGAAAGGAGCTGCTTTTCAACTTATTTTTTGTAAAGTGAGACCATTCACTGAGTTCCAACTTATGGAGTGTGACCGATCACCTAGTTTCAACTTGGGAGTTGACTTCGCATTTAGGCCTACGTGTGCACAGAGTTCGTAAAGATCGACACGATCGCGACCGTTTCAGTTCAAACTTTGATCATAAACTGCTCAGTGATGACACATGTGCATAAAAGTGGTGACATTTAGTGGTCAGATCGTGATATCGCTGATTAAATTCTTCAATTTCGGCATGAGAACGGTTCGTTTTTACCGAGATTGACCTAACAACAGTGGTACCCCAGTTGTGCGTCGGCTCGAACTGAGGCCGAGAAGGATAGATATCATCGTTTTTGCGACTGATAATTGTCAGAATGTGTTGCATCGGTCGTAAAATCAACAAGATTTACGGTCGCAAAACGCGTTAGAGGGGGAGTCGTAAATGAGGAGGCAAGTTTAGAAGAAAAACGATCCGTCATTCATATTTCAGTCGTAAAAGAGGGGAGGTCGTAATTCAGAGGGCCGTTCGTGAGGGGGTCGACTGTATCTCAATTTTTTTAATTTTTTAGTTAGATACATAGTCAGATCTCTAATTTTCCCCACCACTTTCCACCAAAAGCTCGTATCTCTAACGACTTTCTATCTGGGGTAAATGAGGTTGTATAAATTGAAGAAAAACTTGCAAGTCCCAAATTCAGATCTAATTAAGGAGAAAAACCTCGTATCTTCGTTCTTTCAAGTATTAAAAAAAAAAAAAAAAAGTAATTTTTACAAAATGCAGGACTAAACTTGCAATGTCTTGAACAACATATTCATCATAGTTAATCAATTATGGTAAACACGGTTACATTTTAAAACATTTTTTTTCACTTTTCTCAAAACTATCAAAATTGACGAAATTGAACAAAGGGTAATTACTCTCTTTTTCTAATTAACTCCCCTCCACCAAAGTTGATTACGATACCATTCACCTAGCAGTGCGTGGGTCAGAACCAAAGTGAGACAAACAAAGCATCATTCTCAAAAAAGAATGTGCCAAGTTCGCCATTATGACCCTCCACCCACACAGTACACATCAACAATGGTGGAGAGGACGACATACAAACAAATCAACACATGTCCAAGAGTGGCATAGCCACCAAAATTGAGAAACAAGATTTTTGAATTTCACTGACGATAATATACAGTATTTTGGGGATTATAAGGCGCACCCCCCAAATTCAACACAAAATTCAGATGGTGTTATTCTATTTTCTTACTGTATTATCAGTCCCAGTGGGGCAGTGGGTGGATGCCTCATGCCCCCTCCCCCTCCACAAGTCTCCCCCCGTGGGGATACTGGGAGGGGGGGGGGTGTCTCGCTAAAATAGTTCCCCCACCTTCTGGAAGTTCTGTGCTTGAAACTTCCCTTAATCTGCCACTCTCTGTGACTCTGCCTTTTCCCTTTGCTTTCTATCATCTACCGGTACTATCTTTCTGACTTATTGGCCCATTCTCCTGCCTTTTTTCAAAACAATCTTCCAAATAATTTTTCTCCTGTGAGCTTCTCCGAAATCGGAATGTGTCGGCTCTGCGCAGCGGGAAGACGATTGAAAACTGAAAACCGGACACATATGTACCTTACCCATTATGGCCATATGGCTTGGGAACGCAGAAGAAGAAGAAGAAGAAGAATCAGTCACATTATAAGGCGCAGTGGTCTCAGTTCTGGGGAAAAAAGTATCGCCTGATAGTCTGTAAAATACGGTACCATTCTTACGGTTTGCATGTGTACATTTTCTCTACAAAATCCAGTGTTGATTTGTATGATGGACCTATGTGTGTCACTGACGCCCAAAACTGCCATGTGATGCACTGGGTTTCATACCAATGCATCCCCCCCCCCCCCCAGTAGGGATACCGGGGGGGTCTTTCGTACAAATAGTTCCCCCACCTTCTGGAAGTTTTGTGCTTGTAACTTCCTCTATTCCATCACTCTCTTTGACTCCGCCTTTTGGTTACTGTCATCTGCTATCTTTCTATCTTACTGGTCTATTCTCCTGCCTTTTTTCTATAAATTCTTACAAAGATTTCTTTAGCCGAAGTCGGACATGCTGGGCCTATTTCTTAGTTTGGCACATAACGGCAGCATGATGCATTGACGCTCATATGACAGGAAACTGTCTGAGCGAACAAAGAAAATACCAACGCCTCACTAAATAGCATATGTTCACCTGGCATGTCCTAAGCATGTTAAGTAAGAATTTGACATTCTGAAATTAAAGCAAACCCACATTAACCAACCTGCCATAGTTACTTGACACAGTAGCATCCATGCTTTTGCCCCCATTTCCCCTACCCCCGAATTCTTTGTCCCCATTTCTCCTACCCCCTGAATTCTTTGCCCTCTTTTCCCCTACCACCTGATGTCTTTGCTCCCATTTCCCCTACCCCTTTCCCCACATTTCCCCTACCCCCTGAAACTCTTTGTCCCCATAACCCCTACCCCTGGAACTCTTTGGTCCAATTTCTGCTACCCCCTTATCTCTTTGCCCCCCTTTCCCCTACCCTCTGAACTCTTTGTCCCCTCCCCCCTCCCCGAACTCTTTGCCCTCCTTTCCCCTACCCTCTGAACTCTTTGCCCCCCTTTCCCCTACCCCCTGAACTCTTTGCCCCCCCCCCCCTCCTTTACCCTCTGAATTCTTTGCCCCCCTTTCCCCTACCCCCTGAACTCTTTGCCCCCCTTTCCCCTACCCTCTGAACTCTTTGCCCCCCTTTCCCCTACCCCCTGAATTCTTTGCCCCCCCCTCCTTTACCCTCTGAATTCTTTGCCCCCCCTTTCCTCTGCCCCCTGAACTCTTTGCCCCCCCTTTCCCCTACCCTCTGCCCACCCACCCCCCTCCTTTACCCTCTGAACTCTTTGTCCTCATTTCCCTACCCCCTTTTACCCTTTGCCCCCATTTCCCCTACCCCTTGAACTTTTTTACCCCCATTTCCCCTACCCCTTGAACTCTTTTGCCCCCTCTTCCCCTACCCCTATTAACCCTTTGGTTACCTGCTGGAGCTGCGGAAGAATCTCTGCAGGAGGTAGCATATGAGGGCCCCAATTTCCCCTAACCCCTTGAACTCTTTGCCCCCATTTCCCCTACCCCCCCATAACCCTTTGGTTACCTGCTGGAGCTGCGGAAGAACCTCTGCAGGAGGTAGTAGACGAGGGCCAGGGGGAGGGCAGCCAGCACGAACCAGGGGGTGATCACCGCGTTGAGAATGACCGCCGACAGGCAGTACAGGATGCAACGCAGCAGGTTCTCCAGGAACCCCGCCAGTTTCTGTGAGCAGAGACGCCACGGGGTTAGGCAGCCACTGTGTGAAGTACAGGGGGACCTCCCGCTATATACATTTTCCTCATCATATAGTAAAAAGCCAAGTGTCCGTGTGTGTGTCTGTCTGTCTGTCTGAAACACAAAACGGGCCTTATAACTCTGCCGTTTTTTGACCGAATCGCTTCAAATTTGCTGTGAGCCCTAACGGGGCGATGGCAACGGCAACCGAGGCGGCCGTGTCATTTGCGCGGTTTGGCAAATACGCGCAACGCGTATCCGCCGGACTCTCGGCGCCTGTATCACCGGCATTTCTGGACTGCTTGCCTTCAAATTTGGCAGGTAGATGACCGGGGACGGTGACTATCGGTGTGCCAAACCAGAAGTGAATCGGTTCAGAAATGCGCGCGCTATACGCCGCTTCACCTTTTCGCGGACCCGGCGAAACCAGTACGTGGCGTTACCAGTACGGTGCATTGCCAGTACTAGGCGTTGCGCTAGTTATTATTATTATTATAAGACTTCCCATTATAAGACTCCCTCCTGTATAATGTCCCATATGTGCCTTCCCAGGTCGAGAGGACGTAAAGCTTTTAACCTCTTCCCTGCCTGGCTACGAGACAGTCTCATACTTAATGATGTCATTGTTGATGTCATAACTTATGATGTCATAAGCCTGGGGTGATGGTTTTTGGCTTAGATAAGCCAGAAAGGATACATCTCTAGACCATTTTCTCAGATTGAGTCTAACAGATTTGTTTTAAACTTTATAATTAAAAAAATCGATAATTTCTCCATTTTCCTCTGGCAGTGAAGGGGTTAAATTTCATTCTCCCTCCCATATAAGACGTACTTCTCTGAGACATTGCCCATCTTTGTAAGCATTAAAATTACCTCCCATATAAGACCCCTCCCTTATAAGACCTCATTTTGGATGGTTTTTGGAGGTCTTATAAGGGAGCTTCTACTGTACAGGGGGCCGCTTCACAAGAGAGAGCAACGATCGTAGCTGTTCGCACAACTCGGTAAAAACGGTCCTGAGAAATACCTTCGTTCGCCGATAGTTTGGCTAGCGTTTTGATCTGCCTCAAAAGCGAGCTCGCAACGAATATCACGTGACTTGCACAGGGTTCTTTCTCTTCTTCTTCTGAGTTCCCAGGCCAAAAGGCCATAATGGGTAAAGTACGTATGTGTCCATTTTCAGTTTTGACAAAAGGCCATAATGGGTAAAGTACGTATGTGTCCGTTTTCAGTTTTGACAAAAGGCCATAATGGGTAAAGTACGTATGTGTCCGGTTTTCAGTTTTGACAAAAGGCCATAATGGGTAAAGTACGTATGTGTCCGGTTTTCAGTTTTGACAAAAGGCCATAATGGGTAAAGTACGTATGTGTCCATTTTCAGTTTTGACAAAAGGCCATAATGGGTAAAGTACGTATGTGTCCATTTTCAGTTTTGACAAAAGGCCATAATGGGTAAAGTACGTATGTGTCCATTTTCAGTTTTGACAAAAGGCCATAATGGGTAAAGTACGTATGTGTCCATTTTCAGTTTTGACAAAAGGCCATAATGGGTAAAGTACGTATGTGTCCGTTTTCAGTTTTCACTGGTTTCCCCCCCGGCTAGCACACAGCCAACACATTCTGATTTCGGAAGAGCTCAAAGGAGAAAAATTAGTTGGAAGATTTTTTTGATTTTTTAAAGGCAGGAGAATGGGTCACTAAGTCAGAGAGATAGTAGATGACAGAAAAGGCAGAGTCAAAGAGGGTGGCAGATTAGAGGAAGTTACAAGCACAGAGCTTCCAGAAGGTAGGGGAACTATTTTTACGAAAGATCCCCCGGTATCCCCACAGGGAGACTCATGGAAGGGGCGGGGTCGTCCAACTCCCCGTATGGAGGCACGAGACATCCACCCACAGCCCCATACCATGGGCCAATCAGTGATGTCCCGAGGCCCCGGTCATAGGCCATTGACCTACCGTGGAACCTCCCTTATTATAAGACCTTCAAAAATCATCCCAAATGAGGTCTTAAATGGGAGGGAGTCGTATAATGGAGGTAATTTTAATACTGACAAAGAAGGGCAATGTCTCAGAGAAGTAGGTCTTTAAAAAATTTTTAATTTGTATCAATGACCACTGTTTTACTATCATCATCACATCAAAACACAGAACAACTGACTGATCAATGTAGGTCTTATGTGGGAGGGAGTCTTATAATGTGTTCTTTTATAAGGGAGGTTCCACTGTATTAAAATGTAAAATGTCCCTATTGTGTTCTCCCTTGCCAGGACAAATGTCTGATCAACTATTTTTTAACACTGGCACGCTTTGTCTTATTGATTTCTGCAAGAGCCAGGACATTGTCCTATGGTTTGTACCCACGTGTCGTCATATCCGGCCACAAGGAGCGTGCCATATTATGGGAGACCGCCATCTTAGTCAGTAACTTTGTTTGAAAAATGCCCGATCGATGCTGTTTACACACAAATCTGACCAAGATGGCGACACTTCCGTTGGAAGGGTCGAGATGCGCATGCAGGTGGGGGGGAGCCATTGATTTCTCTTGCCTCAGGACAGTTTGTCCTACCACTTTTCAATCTCCAGTACAACACTGTTGACGGGGTTAGGCAGCCACAGTGTGAAGCACAGTGTGTATGTCTGTGTTCCATGTAGAGTGTGCATGTGAGAAACATAACTTCTCCTTCTTCTTCTTCGACCGCTCTGAAGTATCTGAAGTATACAGAAATATATTGACCCGACATGCAATGCGACATTTGTATTACCGGTACTACCTATCCCATAAGACTGTGTCTCTATCAATGCTAATTAACCATACCTGATCAATGGCGATGATATCGGAAGAAAAACGATTGATTATCCTCCCACTAGGATTTGTGTCAAAGAATCTGCAAAAACGAAAGTGGTATGAGTTAATTAACAAAAACAAACAACAAAACACGTACGTAGAAAGTCAATGTCCCCGTCCCGATCTGACATTCCCTAAATGTCATTTCTTGCAATCACGAGTCACAAACAACACACAAGTACACAAGCAAGCATGTACATACAAACACACACACACACCTTTCTTTTCTTCCACCTTTCCCAAACATCACTAAACCCCCATTAGGAATACACACACACTCTCTCTCTCTCTTCACCCACCCCCTCCACCCCTCTCTCTTCTTCTTCTCCTTTCTGTCTCTCTAAAATCTTTATCCTTATTAAATAAAGTTTTTCAGTGTTCAGTGTTCTCTCTCTCTCTCTGTGCGAATATTTGAATTTATTTGCATGTTTGTTCGAGGGCAAGATGTAAAAAAAAAAAGCCCACTGTGTGCTTACTCTTTTTCCCTCGATAAAAAAGTTCTGTTCGTTCGTTCATTCGTTCTCTCACCCACCTCATGGGCAGACGCATGACATTCCTCAGCATGCTCAGATAGAGCACTTTCCCCCCGTAGGTTC
This sequence comes from Phymorhynchus buccinoides, assembly GCA_017654935.2. Classification (NCBI taxonomy): domain Eukaryota; kingdom Metazoa; phylum Mollusca; class Gastropoda; order Neogastropoda; family Raphitomidae; genus Phymorhynchus; species Phymorhynchus buccinoides. The sequence continues at coordinate 49,318,106 of CM065702.1, read as the reverse complement.
CGGAGATGAGGACGACAAACGTTGCCAGGAAAGCAGCCACCACGGACAGGGAGGAGAGGGTGACGTACACCATCAGGTAGTACTGGCCGTCGAAGGCGCTGTCCTGTTGACAGGAAACAACACGCATTGTCAACACCATCAGGTAGTACTGGCCATCGAAGGCGCTGTCCTGTTGACAGGAAACAACACGCATTGTCAACTTTCAGGTAGTACTGGCCGTCGAAGGCGCTGTCCTGTTGACAGGAAACAACACGCATTGTCAACACTTTCAGGTAGTACTGGCCGTCGAAGGCGCTGTCCTGTTGACAGGAAACAACACGCATTGTCAACACTTTCAGGTAGTACTGGCCGTCTAAGGCGCTGTCCTGTTGACAGGAAACAACACTCATTGTCAACACTTTCAGGTAGTACCGGCCGTCGAAGGTGCTGTCCTGTTGACAGGAAACAACACGCATTGTCAACACTTTCAGGTAGTACTGGCCGTCGAAGGTGCTGTCCTGTTGACAGGAAACAACACGCATTGTCAACACTTTCAGGTAGTACTGGCCGTCGAAGGCGCTGTCCTGTTGACAGGAAACAACACGCATTGTCAACACTTTCAGGTAGTACTGGCCGTCTAAGGCGCTGTCCTGTTGACAGGAAACAACACTCATTGTCAACACTTTCAGGTAGTACCGGCCGTCGAAGGTGCTGTCCTGTTGACAGGAAACAACACACATTGTCAACACTTTCAGGTAGTACCGGCTGTCTAAGGTGCTGTCCTGTTGACAGGAAACAACACTCATTGTCAACACTTTCAGGTAGTACCGGCCGTCGAAGGTGCTGTCCTGTTGACAGGAAACAACACACATTGTCAACACTTTCAGGTAGTACCGGCTGTCTAAGGTGCTGTCCTGTTGACAGGAAACAACACACATTGTCAACACTTTCAGGTAGTACCGGCCGTCGAAGGCACTGTCCTGTTGACAGGAAACAACACGCATTGTCAACACTTTCAGGTAGTACCGGCCGTCGAAGGCACTGTCCTGTTGACAGGAAACAACACGCATTGTCAACACTTTCAGGTAGTACTGGCCGTCGAAGGGCACTGTCCTGTTGACAAGAAACAACACGCATTGTCAACACTTTCAGGTAGTACTGGCCGTCGAAGGGCACTGTCCTGTTGACAAGAAACAACACGCATTGTCAACACTTTCAGGTAGTACTGGCCGTCGAAGGGCACTGTCCTGTTGACAAGAAACAACACGCATTGTCAACACTTTCAGGTAGTACTGGCCGTCTAAGGGCACTGTCCTGTTGACAGGAAACAACACGCATTGTCAACACTTTCAGGTAGTACCGGCCATCGAAGGCGCTATCCTGTTGACAGGAAACAACACGCATTGTCAACACCATCAGGTAGTACTGGCCGTCGAAGGGCACTGTCCTGTTGACAGGAAACAACACGCATTGTCAACACCATCAGGTAGTACTGGCCGTCGAAGGGCACTGTCCTGTTGACAAGAAACAACACGCATTGTCAACACTTTCAGGTAGTACTGGCCGTCTAAGGGCACTGTCCTGTTGACAGGAAACAACACGCATTGTCAACACTTTCAGGTAGTACCGGCCATCGAAGGCGCTATCCTGTTGACAGGAAACAACACGCATTGTCAACACCATCAGGTAGTACTGGCCGTCGAAGGGCACTGTCCTGTTGACAGGAAACAACACGCATTGTCAACACTTTCAGGTAGTACTGGCCGTCGAAGGGCACTGTCCTGTTGACAGGAAACAACACGCATTGTCAACACTTTCAGGTAGTACTGGCCGTCGAAGGGCACTGTCCTGTTGACAAGAAACAACACGCATTGTCAACACTTTCAGGTAGTACTGGCCGTCGAAGGGCACTGTCCTGTTGACAGGAAACAACACGCATTGTCAACACTTTCAGGTAGTACTGGCCGTCGAAGGGCACTGTCCTGTTGACAAGAAACAACACGCATTGTCAACACTTTCAGGTAGTACTGGCCGTCGAAGGTGCTGTCCTGTTGACAGGAAACAACACTCGTTGTCAACACTTTCAGGCAGGGGAATTGGAAAAATGAAGAAAAAAAACCTGAAAAGCAGGGGTCTAGGGGCTGCAGAAGGCACTTTCAGGTATGGGAATTGAAAATATGAAAAAGAGAGATTATGGATGAAAGAGCAAAATTACAAGCATAATTATAGTCAGCATACACGTCTGTTAAGACAGACTTCCGATTTCCGTTTGTTTTGCTCCCCCCCCCCACAGATCTATAATGCAAAACGAAAGACATCATCATTGTTTCACTCCATAAATATTTCACTCTAAAACAAAAGTCGCACAAAAGCTGAACACACCACCCACACACACCTAACCCGAAGACGGAGTGTGGCTGCCCACGTGGCGGGGTAATCAAAAACGGTCACACGCGTAACGTTCTCATCCCTAGTAGATGCATTTGTACCGTAGTGTTCAAGTGCTTCCGCTGTTGGGACGATCCCATGAGTCTTTTAGCCAGGGTACGTTCACACCACCACCACCAGTGTTAAATCTTTTTTTTTTCTTGTCGGTTATAAACCCGTGAGTGCGGTGAATACGTGAATGTCTTAATTTGCTTTTATGAGCGTGTTTGTCTATTTTTTTTTAATGTTTGTGAACCTTGTGTGTACCTATATGTATACTTTACTGTTGCAGTCATTGTGAATGTGCAACTTGCTTATGTAAATTCAAAATTGATTTTTTAATGTAATCTGATTGTAAATTGTTATTTTATGATGTACATTTTTAAAAAAAATCTATATTTAGTTAAATATGTACATATTTGTTTGTGTGCGCATGTGTGTGTGTGTATGTGCGTGTGTGTGTGTGTGTAAGAATGTGAAGGATAGGGGGGGGGGGGGGGCTATAGATATGTAAGGGGTTGTTTTTAATATGAATCATTTTAGTGCAATTGTAAAGCGCTTAGAGCTTAAAGGTGAAGCGCTATATACATTTTCTTAAATAAACAAACAAAACTCTCACCTGTTGCTCATCAGAAGGCGAAGATGAAGAAGGCAGCAGCGTCACATTCGGCATGACCAGCACGCTACCACCACCACTGCCGTTTCCATTTCCGTTCCCCGCACTGACGTACGCTTGCACACCACCCCCACCATCACCATCACCGAACCGCGAGCGATTTCTCAACTGGGCGTCCAAAGCCCCTGACCAGAGGGTGAGCCAGTAGTTGGCGCTGACCAGCACGGCGTGGTAGAGCAGCTGGAAGAGCAGGCTGACCAGGCACAGGGTGACCGAGCAGGCCTTGAAGTAGCGCAGGTACACCGACAGATCCACCGCCCCCGTCTCCCTGTGCTCCTGCTTGATCATGCGCCCCTTCTCGTCCGCTGCATCTGCCGTTAGGGGAAAAAACCAACAACAACGACGTAATGATCCCTAGTATTGAAGGAGAACAAACATGCTGTCTGCTTACAGCGGAAATCATTTAACTCAAAAACGGGTACAGTAGAACCTCTTTGTGGTGTAGAGTGGCACAGTGGTATCGCGTTCGCTTCGTGTCAAGTAAACCCGAGTTCGAACCTGGGTACAGGGGATTTTTTCCTCTCATTCTGCACTAGGCCTCAACGGTCTTTCGGATGAGACGATAAACCGAGGTCCCGTGTGCCCATGCACTTAGCATACGCTAAACCCAGTGGCAATGAAAAAGTTGTCATTTGGTAAAAAATTACTCCCCCCCCCCCCCCCCCCCCCCCTCATCAGTGAAAAAAATTGCATGCAAAAATTTCACCCGAATTTCACAGAGACGCCTCTGTGACTATAAAGTACCTAATACCTAATAATAATACCTTATAAGACTCCCTCCCATATAAGGCCTACTTCTCTGAGACATTGCCCTTCTTTGTCAGTATTAAAATTGACTCTCCCTTATAAGACCTCATTTTGGATGCTTTTTTGAAGGTCTTATAAGGGAGGCTCCACTGTAGAGTGTAGGTGTAGAGTGGCACAGTGGTAGCACGTTCGCTTCGTGTCAAGTAAACCCGAGTTCGAACCTGGGTACAGGGGATTTTTTCCTCTCACTTTGCACTAGGCCTTACGGTCTGAACGTGGAGTCTTTCGGATGAGACGATAAACTGAGGTCCCGTGTGCCCATGCACTTAGCACACGTTAAACCCAGTGGCAAAAAAAAGTTGTCATTTGGTCAACATTTATCCCCCCACCCCCCTTCCTCATCAGTCACACAAAAATCGCATGCAAATAAAAAAAAATATAAAAAAAGAAGAGGGTGGCGCGCCTCTGGCTGTGAAGTGCTCTCCAGGTGGAGCAACCCGAATTTCACAGAGACGCCTCTGTGACTATAAAGAAGCACCAAATACGAAAAAAACTTCTTTCTCACAGACGTACCGGTGTTTTCTTTCTCCTCCTCTCCCTCCTCCTCCGCCTGTTCCTCGTTACTGCATTCTGTCATGACCGACATGTGTGACATCTGGGACATCTTGCGAGAGTTGATCACCACACCCGGCACGCTCAGCTGGGACTGAAAACAGCACAGGGAGCTACAGTTGCAGGCATGTCAAGTTAATCAGAGTGCGTGTGTGCATGCATATGTGTGTGTGACATCTGGGACATCTTGCGAGAGTTGATCACCACACCCGGCACGCTCAGCCGGGACTGAAAACAGGGAGTTATAGTTGCAGGCATGTCAAGTTAATCTGAGTGCGTGTGTGCATGCACATGTGTGTGTAACATCTGGGACATGTTGCGAGAGTTGATCACCACACCTGGCACGCTCAGCTGGGACTGAAAACAGCACAGGGAGCTAGTTACAGGCATGTCAAGTTAATCAGAGAACAAGTGGGAGTTAAGGCGTTTCTCTGTGAGTGCGTGTGTGCATGCATATGTGTATGTAACATCTGGGACATCTTGCGAGAGTTGATCACCACACCCGGCACGCTCAGCTGGGACTGAAAACAGCACAGGGAGCTACAGTTGCAGGCATGTCAAGTTAATCTGAGTGCGTGTGTGCATGCATATGTGTATGTAACATCTGGGACATCTTGCGAGAGTTGATCACCACACCCGGCACGCTCAGCTGGGACTGAAAACAGCACAGGGAGTTACAGTTGCAGGCATGTCAAGTTAATCTGAGTGCGTGTGTGCATGCATATGTGTATGTAACATCTGGGACATCTTGCGAGAGTTGATCACCACTCCTGGCACGCTCAGCTGGGACTGAAAACAGCACAGGGAGTTACAGTTGCAGGCATGTCAAGTTAATCTGAGTGCGTGTGTGCATGCATATGTGTATGTAACATCTGGGACATCTTGCGAGAGTTGATCACCACACCCGGCACGCTCAGCTGGGACTGAAAACAGCACAGGGAGCTACAGTTGCAGGCATGTCAAGTTAATCTGAGTGCGTGTGTGCATGCATATGTGTATGTAACATCTGGGACATCTTGCGAGAGTTGATCACCACACCCGGCACGCTCAGCTGGGACTGAAAACAGCACAGGGAGTTACAGTTGCAGGCATGTCAAGTTAATCTGAGTGCGTGTGTGCATGCATATGTGTGTGCGACATCTGGGACATGTTGCGAGAGTTGATCGCCAATCCTGGCACACTCAGCTGGGACTGAAAACAACAGAG